>JASAND010000208.1:0-67604 GCA_030248195.1 Trissonchulus latispiculum | reverse complement strand
TTAGAGTCTTTTGTACTTCGCTGGACAAAGAACCGAATGTAAAGACAATTGAAATTAAAATACAAATCATAACAAATGTGTTACCATTCTGTATGTCATTGCTATGCATGCTTGTTATTTGATGCTTGCCCAACATAAGTGGCTCAGCTGAGCCAGAAAAACCGGTGCCAGCCGGCACTGCACGTAGCGCACATTCCCCCCCCTTCTGCTTTGGCAATTATCCGATCTTTTAAGGGTGGCCGCTTTCGGGTGGAGTTTGCCGCGGTGGGCTTATTGCATAGGCAGCAATAGGCTTATCGCCGGCCTTGTCAAACGCCCGGCCAATTGGTGATAGCAATTATTCGGTGTCAGTTCCCCTCCCCAGTCAAATTTCACGCAATACTGACACCACTCCTAACCGGCGTTAGCCAACTGGAGTGGGGCGAACTAAAAAAAAATCTGAAAATTAGAATCAAGATAATTAGCATTATGATTACTATCTTCATGATAATTAGCCTCAATATCTGATAATTAGGCTCATGATAATTAGCTTCAATATCTGATATTTATCCTCATGATAATTAACCGCATTATAATATTGCTGAAATATCTGATAATTAGCCTCAGGATAATTAGCTTCAGTTTCTGATAACTAGCCTCATGATAATTAGCCTCAAGATAATTAGCCTTATGATTACTATCTTCATGACAATTAGCCTCAATATCTGATAATTAGGCTCATGATAATTAGCCTCGTGATAATTAGCTTCAATTTCTGATAATTAGCCTCATTATAATTGACCTCAAGATAATTAGCTTTATGATTGTTATCTTCATGATAATTAGCTTCAATTTCTGATAATTAGCCTCATGATAATTAACCGCATTATAAGTAGCTGCAATTTCTGATAATTAGCCTCATTATAATTAGCCTCAAGATAATTAGCCTTATGATTACTATCTTCATGATAATTAGCCTCAATATCTGATAATTAGGCTCATGATAATTAGCCTCAGGATAATTAGCTTCAGTTTCTGATAACTAGCCTCATGATAATTAGCCTCAAGATAATTAGCCTTATGATTACTATCTTCATGACAATTAGCCTCAATATCTGATAATTAGCCTCATGATAATTAACCGCATTATAAGTAGCTGCAATTTCGGATAATTAGCCTCATTATAATAGCCTCAAGATAATTAGCCTTATGATTACTATCTTCATGACAATTAGCCTCAATATCTGATAATTAGGCTCATGATAATTAGCCTCGTGATAATTAGCTTCAATTTCTGATAATTAGCCTCATTATAATTAGCCTCAAGATAATTATCCTTATGCTTACTATCTTCATGACAGTTAGCCTCAATATCTGATAATTAGCCTCATGATAATTAACCGCATTATAAGTAGCTGCAATTTCGGATAATTAGCCTCATTATAATTAGTCTCAAGATAATTAGCCTCAGGATAATTAGCTTCAGTTTCTGATAACTAGCCTCATGATAATTAACCGCATTATAAGTAGCTGCAATTTCTGATAATTAGCCTCATGATAATTAACCGCATTATAAGTAGCTGCAATTTCTGATAATTAGCCTCATTATAATTAGCCTCAAGATAATTAGCCTTATGCTTACTATCTTCATGACAGTTAGCCTCAATATCTGATAATTAGGCTCATGATAATTAGCCTCATGATAATTAGCTTCAGTTTCTGATAATTAGCCTCATTATAATTAGCCTCAAGATAATTATCCTTATGATTATTATCTTCATGATAATTAGCCTCAATTCTGATATTAGCCTCATGATAATTAACCGCATTATAAGTAGCTTCAGTTTCTGATAATTAGCCTCATATAATTAGCCTAATAATTAGCTTAATTATTATCTTATATTTGCTTATTTGATAATTATATGATAACTTATGATAATTAGCTTCAATTTCTGATATAACTGCTCATTATAATTAGCCTCAAGTAATTAGCCTTATGATTACTATCTTATACTAGCCTCAATATCTGATAATTAGCCTCATGATAATTAAATTATCATGAGGCTAATTATCAGAAATTGAAGCTAATTATCATGAAGATAATAATCATAAGGCTAATTATCTTGAGGCTAATTATAATGAGGCTAATTATTAGAAACTGAAGCTAATTATCATGAGGCTAATTATCATGAGCCTAATTATCAGATATTGAGGCTAATTATCATGAAGATAGTAAGCATAAGGCTAATTATCTTGAGGCTAATTATAATGAGGCTAATTATCAGAAATTGAAGCTAATTATCACGAGGCTAATTATCATGAGCCTAATTATCAGATATTGAGGCTAATTATCATGAAGATAGTAATCATAAGCCTAATTATCTTGAGGCTAATTATAATGAGGCTAATTATCCCAAATTGCAGAAATTCAGCTACTTATAATGCGGTTAATTATTATGAGGCTAATTATCAGAAATATGAAGCTAATTATCATGAAGATAATAATCATAAGGATAATTATCTTGAGGCTAATTATAATGAGGCTAATTATCAGAAATTGAAGCTAATTATCACGACGCTAATTATCATGAGCCTAATTATCAGATATTGAGGCTAACTGTCATGAAGATAGTAAGCATAAGGCTAATTATCTTGAGGCTAATTATAATGAGGCTAATTATCCGAAACTGCAGCTACTTATAATGCGGTTAATTATCATGAGGCTAATTATCAGAAATTGAAGCTAATTATCATGAAGATAATAATCATAAGGATAATTATCTTGAGGCTAATTATAATGAGGCTAATTATCAGAAACTGAAGCTAATTATCATGAGGCTAATTATCATGAGCCTAATTATCAGATATTGAGGCTAATTGTCATGAAGATAGTAATCATAAGGCTAATTATCTTGAGGCTAATTATCATGAGGCTAATTATCAGAAATTGAAGCTAATTATCATGAGGTTATTGAAGCTAATTATCATGAAGATAGTAATCATAAGGCTAATTATCATTGAGTAATTATCATGAAATGGCTAATTATCAGAAATTGAAGCTAATTATATAGAGGTTAATTATCATGAGGCTAATTATCAGATATTGAGGCTAATTGTCATGAAGATAGTAATCATAAGGCTAATTATCTTGAGGCTAATTATCATGAGGCTAGTTATCAGAAACTGAAGCTAATTATCCTGAGGCTAATTATCATGAGCCTAATTATCAGATATTGAGGCTAATTATCATGAAGATAGTAATCATAAGGCTAATTATCTTGAGGCTAATTATAATGAGGCTAATTATCAGAAATTGCAGCTACTTATAATGCGGTTAATTATCATGAGGCTAATTATCAGAAATTGAAGCTAATTATCATGAAGATAATAATCATAAGGCTAATTATCTTGAGGCTAATTATAATGAGGCTAATTATCAGAAATTGAAGCTAATTATCACGAGGCTAATTATCATGAGCCTAATTATCAGATATTGAGGCTAATTGTCATGAAGATAGTAATCATAAGGCTAATTATCTTGAGGCTAATTATAATGAGGCTAATTATCAGAAATAGAAGCTAATTATCATGAGCTATTATAATCGGTATATCATGTAATTATCATGAGGCTAATTATCAGAAATAGAAGCTAATTATCATGAAGATAATAATCATAAGGCTAATTATCTTGAGGCTAATTATAATGAGGCTAATTATCCGAAATTGCAGCTACTTATAATGCGGTTAATTATCATGAGGCTAATTATCAGAAATTGAAGCTAATTATCATGAAGATAACAATCATAAAGCTAATTATCTTGAGGTTAATTATAATGAGGCTAATTATCAGAAATTGAAGCTAATTATCACGAGGCTAATTATCATGAGCCTAATTATCAGATATTGAGGCTAATTGTCATGAAGATAGTAATCATAAGGCTAATTATCTTGAGGCTAATTATAATGAGGCTAATTATCAGAAACCGAAGCTAATTATCATGAGGCTAATTATCATGAGCTAATACAGAATAGGAAAAAGAAAAAGGTAAACAAACAAAAAGCTAATTATAATAGGTTAATTATCATGAGCTAATTATCAGAATTGAGGCTAATTATCATGAAGATAGTAATCATAAGGCTAATTATCTTGAGGCTAATTATAATGAGGCTAATTATCAGAAATTGACTAATTATCAGCTACTTATAATAGGTAATTATCATATAATTATCAGAAATGAGGCTAATATCATGAAGAAATATTATCTTGAGGCTAATTATAATGAGGCTAATTATCAGAAATAAGCTACTTATCTTGAGGCTAATTATCATGAGTCTAATTATCAGATATTGAGGCTAATTATCATGAAGATAATAATCATAAGGCTAATTATCATGAGGCGAATTATAAGGAGGTAAATTATCACAAATTGATGCTAATAATCACGAGCCTAATTATCATGAGCCTAATTATCAGATATTGAGGCTAATTATCATGAAGATAGTAATCATAAAGCTAATTATCTTGATTCTAATTATCATATCAGAAATTATCAAGAGGCAATTATCAACAATTATCAGATAATTATCATGAAGAAAAACATAAGATAATAACATAAGCTAATTATCTTGAGGCTAATTATAATGAGGCTAATTATCAGAAATTGCAGCTACTTATAATGCGGTTAATTATCATGAGGCTAGTTATCAGAAACTGAAGCTAATTATCCTGAGGCTAATTATCTTGAGACTAATTATCATGAGGCTAATTATCAGAAACTGAAGCTAATTATCATGAGGCTAATTATCATGAGCCTAATTATCAGATATTGAGGCTAACTGTCATGAAGATAGTAAGCATAAGGCTAATTATCTTGAGGCTAATTATAATGAGGCTAATTATCCGAAACTGCAGCTACTTATAATGCGGTTAATTATCATGAGGCTAATTATCAGAAATTGAAGCTAATTATCATGAAGATAATAATCATAAGGATAATTATCTTGAGGCTAATTATAATGAGGCTAATTATCAGAAATTGAAGCTAATTATCACGAGGCTAATTATCATGAGCTAATTATCAGAAATATGAGGCTAATTATCATGAAGATACGAACATAAGGCTAATTATCTTGAGCTAATTATAATTATAATGAGGCTAATTATCAGAAGTTGAAGCTAATTATCACGAGGCAAATTATCATGAGCCTAGTTATCAGATATTGAGGCTAATTATCATGAAGATAGTAATCATAAAGCTAATTATCTTGATTACATGAAGATAGTAATCATAAAGCTAATTATCATGAGGCTAATTATAAGGAGGTAAATTATCACAAATTGAAGCTAATAATCACGAGGCTAATTATCATGAGCCTAATTATCAGATATTGAGGCTAATTATCATGAAGATAGTAATCATAAGGCTAATTATCTTGAGGCTAATTATAATGAGGCTAATTATCCGAAATTGCAGCTACTTATAATGCGGTTAATTATCATGAGGCTAATTATCAGAAATTGAAGCTAATTATCATGAAGATAATAATCATAAGGCTAATTATCTTGAGGCTAATTATAATGAGGCTAATTATCAGAAATTGAAGCTAATTATCACGAGGCTAATTATCATGAGCCTAATTATCAGATATTGAGGCTAATTGTCATGAAGATAGTAATCATAAGGCTAATTATCTTGAGGCTATTATAATGAGGCTAATTATCCGAAATTGCAGCTACTTATAATGCGGTTAATTATCATGAGGCTAATTATCAGAAATTGAAGCTAATTATCACGAGGCTAATTATCATGAGCCTAATTATCAGATATTGAGGCTAATTGTCATGAAGATAGTAATCATAAGGCTAATTATCTTGAGGCTAATTATAATGAGGCTAATTATCCGAAATTGCAGCTACTTATAATGCGGTTAATTATCATGAGGCTAATTATCAGAAATTGAAGCTAATTATCACGAGGCTAATTATCATGAGCCTAATTATCAGATATTGAGGCTAATTGTCATGAAGATAGTAATCATAAGGCTAATTATCTTGAGGCTAATTATCATGAGGCTAGTTATCAGAAACTGAAGCTAATTATCCTGAGGCTAATTATCATGAGCCTAATTATCAGATATTGAGGCTAATTATCATGAAGATAGTAATCATAAGGCTAATTATCTTGAGGCTAATTATAATGAGGCTAATTATCAGAAATTGCAGCTACTTATAATGCGGTTAATTATCATGAGGCTAATTATCAGAAATTGAAGCTAATTATCATGAAGATAACAATCATAAAGCTAATTATCTTGAGGTTAATTATAATGAGGCTAATTATCGAAATGAAGCAATAAATCATAAGGCTAATTATCTTGAGGCTAATTATAATGAGGCTAATTATCAGAAATTGAAGCTAATTATCACGAGGCTAATTATCATGAGCCTAATTATCAGATATTGAGGCTAATTGTCATGAAGATAGTAATCATAAGGCTAATTATCTTGAGGCTAATTATCATGAGGCTAGTTATCAGAAACTGAAGCTAATTATCCTGAGGCTAATTATCATGAGCCTAATTATCAGATATTGAGGCTAATTATCATGAAGATAGTAATATAAGGCTAATTATCAGATATTGAAGCTAATTATAATGAGGCTAATTATCAATTGAGGCTAATTAATTATGAAGATAGTAATCATAAGGCTAATTATCATGAGGCTAATTATAAGGAGGTAAATTATCACAAATTGAAGCTAATAATCACGAGGCTAATTATCATGAGCCTAATTATCAGATATTGAGGCTAATTATCATGAAGATAGTAATCATAAGGCTAATTATCTTGAGGCTAATTATAATGAGGCTAATTATCCGAAATTGCAGCTACTTATAATGCGGTTAATTATCATGAGGCTAATTATCAGAAATAGAAGCTAATTATCATGAAGATAATAATCATAAGGCTAATTATCTTGAGGCTAATTATAATGAGGCTAATTATCAGAAATTGAAGCTAATTATCACGAGGCTAAATATCATGAGCCTAATTATCAGAAACTGAAGCTAATTATCCTGAGGCTAATTATCAGAAATTTCAGCTATATTATAATGCGGTTAATTATCATGAGGCTAAATATCAGATATTGAAGCTAATTATCATGAAGATAGTAATCATAAGGTTCGCACTAGCTTAGGCGATTCTTCAAACCGTGAAGGTCAAGGAGCTATTTACAGTATTTACAATTGATGATTTCGCACGTACAAATGGTAAGTCCCACTCATCATCAATCATAGCTGCGGTAGCTTGCTCACAAGCCCCATCTCCAAAAGTTAAACTTTCCGGGCATTTTTGCTTTAGATGTGCCACAAAATTCTTAGAAACCACAGAAATATTAGCGCCCGTATCAATAAGAGCCAAAGTATTTACACCTCCCACTGATGCTACTATCAGGGTAGAGTGAACCAGTGGAATTTTCGTCTGAGCACCGAACAAATACTGATCTTGATGCACAAAAGCCGCTAAATAGTTCCGATTTTTCGTCAAGTCAGTTTTAGGTGCCTTTTCTGGCTGATGAACAGAATTCACATGATTTACTTCAAAATCGTCATTTTCCAAATCTGACATTTCAAACTGACTTTGGTCTCACTGTGAACTTTCAGAAGAATCATACTCAAAAAGAAATCTTCCAGGGAAATTTGGGTCTGGAATGTTATGAGAACGTCGTTTCTGAACAGATTTCACCTTTTCATTTGAACGAATACGAACTGATGGTGAGCTAGGTTCGTCTTTTCGTCTGTTATCGTCATTAGTTTCCCTCTCCACATTCAAATATGAATCTTTCGCTGCACTTTCCGCTTTGTGTGAGTGAAAGTTACGTCACTTATATGTGGCATAGTGGTTTGCTCAAGGGCTCGTGGGGTTCCCAAAATTCCCTATTAATCCTGATTAACCCCGAAGATAAGTTTTAACCTCTAAATTGCCAGAAACATCCCAATTAACTCGTTTGCTCAAGTATTAACGAAATTTGATTTAAGATCCCCCTTTTCTATTAGAGTCTTTTGTACTTCGCTGGACAAAGAACCGAAATGCCCAAAATATTCAAAACAAATTGCATAACTCCAAATCAAGAAGACGCCCAACCATTTCTCAAAACAGCAAATGGCAAACAGTCACAAAAATCACAAACTTCTGTGCAAGAGAAGACGGCAAACGGCGAAAACAAATAAATCGACTCAATCCAAACAATCCCAACTTAGCTTCAAAACCCAAAACCCAGTTCACAAAATTCAGCTTCCCTCACATTAATAATAGTACTATAATAAAAAGTAGCTAGATAGATGTTAAAAACCTACTTTACTAACTGTAATCCATCCTAAATTACTTTGGTAACTTTAGTGAATGATCAAACTAATCTTAGTCAAACAGCAACCATCCAGCTTATATAAGTTAGCTTACATGCATATTTGATTAGTCTTGTTAGTTCTCTTGTATGTGTTGCGTGTATGTGTGCCATTCATTATATTACTATTCCGCCATTTATAATGTCCATTAAATCCACCGTAATTCATCAGCAAATATTATGCCTTCATGTATCTTTCTTTTATCTTCGGGAAGCTTAGTTAGGGTAATTCAATTTTCTTGAAGCGAGTTGCGCCCTAGGTTAGGCTATTAGAACCTGCATCGTTACGCCATCTAAGTACCGGTTTGCTACCGGACAGTAAACAGGTAGTTAACATTTGGCGACAGGTGACAGGACCACTGTCCGGTTTGTTAAATTAAAAACGCGAAATTTTGCGATTTTTCAAAAACGATTTTTGAACTTAATTTTGCGATTTATTGAAAAAGGTATGTATTTTTAGAATCGCAAAAATTAGGAGAATCTTTTAAAATGCTTTTTGTTTAAGTCTGAAGACTTTTAAATTCTCCTATTGTGTAAGGGTGCAACTATGAAAAAAATGTCAAATTTGGAAAGTTGGGAAATTCCGTGGGGGGACTTGTCTTACCCCCACCCTCACCCCCACCTCCCCCCCCCCAGAAGTTCTGAGTTGGGAGACGGCTAAATAAACTATACTGCGTTATTGGGACAGCCCAATAACCTATTTGCAGTAAATTTTAGGTAGATTTAGGGTAGCATCCCAACCTCTCCAACCCCCCACCCCCAAGACGGGAGAAATTTTTAAAATTTTTGTAGTTAGGAAAATTTTTGTGGGTTTTTCCACAAACCTTTGTGCCGAACTTTCTCGATTAACATTGACACAAAGGAAAGCAATAGAAGCTGAACTTGGATCATAATTTGCAATTTTTTACAAAAATTGCCAAATTTCGGTAATTTTTGTACTCCCCCAGGACAAATTTTGTCAAATTTTCGCAAACGTTTTACCTAAATAACATTTGTGGGTACTCCCCAAGCGTTGTATAATTTTTTGGGGACCCGTAATTGCTAAGACTTCGGAACTTTAGTAAATCTTGACATTTTTGTTGCAGAGCGAGTTCGTGCCATCAAGGGACAGAGTTCCATCATTGTCTGTCCCTCCTGTGAGTTCGAATGTGCTGCTGACGATACCTACCATGTGACAGTTTGCAGGTCCTGTGATTGGGAAGAGAGCTCGAACGGCCGAAAGTGGGTTGGTCGGGCTTCAAATAAGTTTCATATCGCATGCCTTGACTTTCCAATAGAAATGAAAGCTGCGATTCGTGCCGGTGATGTCCGAGTGTTCTGGAGTGTTCACAGCAGCGAACGCGTCATCAACATCACGCATACCTACTTGTCCATGGTTTCCTGGTGTCACTCCACTGGTGAATCAAGGTCCTCCTGATTCAGGAAAAAGCAGCAGCATCAGGTATAGTTAGTCGTTAACCTGTTAACCGTTTTGTTATATCTAACCTAAGCTTATTCATGAGATTGTAACTGGTGCACTACATCTTCCTTATTTATTGTTGACTATTGTTTTGGCAGGGTTAATTTCCGCTGATATCTCGTTCATAGTCTACTCTATTTTTGCTTGTATTGTTTTTAGTGCTTCTGCTAATCCTGGAAAACGCAAGTGTCAACCAGGACCCTCATCTGAGTCAGAAGCCAAAGTCAGAAAGACCTCTTGACTGTGCCGTGTTTTTTTGTGGTTATTTTTTTCTCTGTGAAACTGTGTACATTTGAGCTGGTTATTTTTGTTTCTCTTTCTGTCTGTCTCTTATGTCTGTTTATCATTTCTGAAATGAGTGTCTTTAGATGGTGCAAGTTGGTGCAAGTTTCTAGTAGTTAGTGCAAGCTGCTGATTGAAATTTTATATGCCTGTCCGTTCCATGTTAGTTTGGTCCACAAGCCTTAAAGTTTGAATTTCTCGTTTCGCTATAGCTCAAGTGTACCTGGACCTGGACCTTAGTACTTTAAATCATTACACTAAATATCTTTTTCTGTCAGAATCTTATTTCTTGTGATCCAGTTTTATCATCAGCTTTACTTATTAACTGTGTACATATTAGCTCTTTGTGTTAGCTGTTTCCTATGTATGTTTTGGCATCTGTTTATTGCTTTAAGTCAGTTTTTTCAGCAGCTTTATTGGAGTTTTTTTACTTTGTGATTGCATTGTGCTTATGTAATGATGTTTCAGGCGGCCCATATATTTTCAGATTCAGGCCTGCTAATTGAGGATTTTCAGTTTCAGGCGGTTTTTCGTCGAAATTACAGATCCAGTTTCAGTTCTCTATTTTATCTAATTTTCAGTTTCCGATTCAGGCCTTACTCACATTATATTCAGTTTCTGTTTTAGGCCTAGACATAAATTTTATTTTTATTTTTATTTATTAGTAAAATTAACACAACAGCGTTGCTTGAAAAGCATGCAATATCGCTTATGCCAAATGCCTGTATTAGTTTTGTTAGGTGTTTCTTTCTTCATGTAGTCATCCAGTTGACAGTCAGCAGCTTCACGTTTTACTGAAATGTTGGTTTATGTCAGAATTTAGCCTTTATTGTGCCTTTGCTGTAGTAATATGCCTTAGATTTGCCTTGCCTTTCACCGAAATTTCATATGTATTCCTGTTTTTTTTCTATGTTCGAGCAAGTTTTGAATTTTTTGAAGGTTTTGAAATTACCATTTAGAATTATTGTTCTCTGTTAGGCTGTTCTGCTTTACCCGTGACCATTCCTGATGCCATGTTTCATTTTATACGGTTTATTTTCTTGTTTTCTGAACGTGTAACGTGTACGAGTATCCATGAATGTTTTGACGGTGTAAATAAAGTGACGTTTTCTTTTTATTAGGTAGGTAGACTTAAGTAGTTTTTCATAGGTAGTTAGGCTTAAGCAGTTTGTTGGCGGTAGTTTAGTAGTTACTTTTTAGTTATGTAATCAGCAGAGTAATATTACATCCATGTGGAGCTAATTGGAGCGTACGCAAAATGCTTAAGGTCACGTGTTTGAGATTCGTCGAAGCAGAGCTGGGTTTTATCCTTCAGCAAGCACTGTAGCACCTGACGTCGCCTATTATACTCGCAAATCCTCCTGTGCCCCAGTAATTCAAGGGTATCCAAGTATAACGTGTCTGCTTAAACTGACATCTCCACTGGTCTCGTATCCGCATGGAATGTGCTCGAACGACTCGGCTCATCAAATCTGCCCTGACTGGCTCAATAATGACGGGCTCAAGTCCTTCATGACGGGCTCAATTCCTTCATGACTGGCTCAAGTCCTCTCCGACAGACTCATGTCCGCCGTTATTGGCGTATAGTCCAGGACACTTTTCCACCACCGGCACTGACCAGCTCATGTCCGTCGTTAGTTGCTCCACGTCCAGGACACTTTACCACCACCGGCACTGACCGGCTCATGTCCGCCCTTATTGGCGCATCGTCCTGGACTCTTTTACACCACCGCATGTTACCGACTCGTGTCCGCCGACATTGCCGCAACGTCCAGGACACTTTACCACCACCGCGACTTACCGGCTCATGTCCGCCCTTATGAGTTGAGTAAGTAACCTCACAGGACAGTCAGCCACTACGTGTTGTCACTAGGATTTGACAGATGCAAAAAGTCCTTACCTTTTCTAGTTCCTTAGAGGGACGAGCGTTAGAATTATTCCGATCAGTGCCAAAACCTAGCCGAGGCACGTGGGCCGAGATGGTAGAGGCCACGAAAAAGGTTATGATCCCCCCACACTGCACTCCATGCTTCGTCGCCCATGTTTCAAGTGAAACAAGAGAAAGGTGAGCCCGATATGGACTATTTGATGAGACTTAATAGATACGCGCGACTAAGTTTCACAGAAAAGGACGGGTTTACTGAGGATCAGCTAGAATTGCTGAAGCTGAGACTGTTTCTTTTTGGACTGCGCAGTGATCTGAAGGCGCGGGTACCTTCCGGTTGAAAAACCATGGAGCGTGCTGTTGAGAAGGCTCTCCAGGCTGAGGGTGAACACCCTGGGGAAGCCTACTCCTCTTTTATTGAACCGAACTTCCGAAATGATAGGGATACACCTGCCGCCATCGCTGAGGCTGAGAAGGCTGTTAAGAAATTAAAGGCCAAATTTGCACAGTTCGAGCTAGATTCTAAACAGAGGGGAAATCCGAATAGGAACGGAAAAGGACCTGGCTTGCCCCCGGGAACAACTTGCTTTAACTGCAATAGACCTGGGTACGTTCGCCGAGAATGCCGTCAACCTGGCGGAGGAGCATACCGACCCAACAATACAGGTTCTGACCGAAATTTCCAGCGTAGATCAGACGGAAATCAGAATTTCCGAAATAATGCAAATTTTCAGAATCGGAGAGAAGGGAACTACGACCAGAACGGTCGAGGAAACCGCTATGAGCGGGATAACCGAAACTATCAGAACAATAGGCGTGACGATTACGCCCCGAGACGTGATCGTTACGAGAGGAACGATCGCCATGACAGGAAACCTACTCAGGGTAGGGACTTTCCTCCTGAAATGAAGAGGGAATATGGGCCTAAATTTGCCGTTTCTAGGACTCAAAATGAGGGGCAGTATTACAAGAAAAACAGCCGACACCGCCAGTATTCTGGTACGCCTGACTCGGCAGGCAGTGATTGTCGCAATGGGTACTCATAACGAGAACATTATCGTTCTCCCCGACGCGGAGATGATTCGCGATCCGATTCTTCTGGTCAGTACGCTGTCCGCACGACTCGAAGGGTGTCCAAAGATTGCATGATGCATGCAAAGCGTTGCCTAGTTTCGCCGCATTTCCAACATAAATGTCTAGTTCCGTCAGCCCTTGGTTTGCACATGTCGTGCACCTGACGTCTATAGTCAGATGAGGGCACCTGCTTATCGACTGCCCAGCGGGAGTTCTTTCACCTCTACAGAAGAGGAACTGTTTGTGCCTGTGCCGCGGCGTTCCTCTCGTATGCCCAGCCTAAGGCGGGACAGAACAGTATTTGAACCTATTGTTGACACCAACACGGTAGCAACTCAGGGCAGTCTAGAAGTGGAAGCTGACTTGGGCCGAGATGAAGATACGTTGTCCCACGAAACGGACACTTTTCCTACCTATTCCTGTTTATTCCTATTCCTATTCCTATTCCTATTCCTGTGGACTCTAGCGGCTGCTGTAAGAACTTGCAGGAAGGCAGCTGTACCTGCCGCTTGGGTTCTGCTGGCCTTCCTTGTGTCAAAGGCTAATGCACAGACACAGGCCGACTCGGATTCATCTCGTTTTCTAGCAGACGAGATCGCCAAAATTGGTACCTTAATTTTGCCCCGCTGGGGAGCAGTATTAAGTCCTGCTGGGATTGGGGTAATCTCGCAGAAAACGGAATATCTCGCGCTAATCGTGCAGTTGGCCGGCCGAGCCGGTCTACATTCTGAGATTATTAATCCAAACTTGGTAAATTTGCAGACTTTAAAAGGAATAATTCGCACCCACCCCTCTCTGAGAAATTCTTTACTTAGTCAGGAGCCGAGCTTAATTTATCAGTTTGGGAAGGTTTACCCAATTAAAATTGCTTTCAATACTTTACGATTCGGATTTATGTTGGAAATTCCCGTACCATTGGAACAGGAGGTAAGGCCCTTGTATGCTATTCAGAACGTAGGCTATAATACGCGGAAAAACGGAATTACTTCTTTGGCTCCTCTGCCGGATTATGCGCAACGGTTAGATACTTGTGAAATTAGGGAGATAGACGTCTCTGCGTGTAAAACAGCACCGGGACTATGGTTTTGTCCTCCTAACGTAATTGTGACGAGTTTAAGAGCAAAGTGCCTACAGATTCTTATTAGCTACCCACCCGAGCGCGTAGGTAAAGAGTTCGAGCACTGCCGCAAATACATTCAGGTCAAAGTATTAGATAATTTACTATCTATCGTACCACGCCCGCAGGTGTACTGGTTAGGACAAACTATACTGAAGTAATTGTTGCGCGATCGCCCTCGCTAAATCACGTAGCCGAAGGTGAAAGAGTACCCGTTCCAGAAACTGGAACCCTCTGGTTCGAGCACGGTCGATATCGACATTTGATTATCGGTAATACCATTTTAACTAGCACGTTAGGCATTCCTAAGACTACGGTAACCACCTCTGATTTGAGAGAAACGATTGTTCCCGCCCCTTTGGGACGGATCCTGTTACATTTCACTGAACTTTCGACGGCCGAGTATGAGAACGAGCAAGCAAAAAATTTAATTCAGAATCAAGTTAAAAATGTGCATTTACCTCTAATTCCCTTAGGGCTCAAACACGGCTTAATGGTAGTCATTGTCATAGTATTATTAGGTTGTTTCATTATCTGGTGGACTACCCCTTGTGGTAGAAAATTTAGGGCCAAAATTAGAAACCTTAAGTCTCCCTCTCCTCGACCCAATAGGCCCGCTATTTCGGCGCCTATTGAGAATCAGAAACTGCAGGAAAATCTGTTTAGTGATGATGAAGAAGAAGTACCGATTGAATTAGGCAACCTTTCAGTCAAGAGTGACCCGATGCCTTATCGACCTCGAGAAAGTCTGGAAACTGCATTCGCTGAGCGCAACCGTAGGTCCATGGCTAACCGATGAAACGCAACCACTCACTATAAGCCGATTTCAAGAGACACTTCGTACGCCTCATCCATGTCCGACTACGGACAGGATCCCTTAGATATTAGCTCTCTGCCTCTGACCGATGATAGTCAGGAAAGTCAACCCTCACCGTTTATCGACTTAGGGTGGATCATAAGGGAAAAGGGAATAGGATTGTACGGTTCTCACGACAGGTAGCTATCGAAGGATCTGAGGAAGAGGATTCTGCAGCGTCCTCTCACGCACACGCGGATGCCGCGACCAGTCCTTTTAAACGGAACGTAAGACCTGTCAGTCCTGAGTCTGATGGATTGGGACCACAGACATGACTGTCCACTCGAGGTTCCGGGAGAATGGTGAACGTCCACTCAGTCTTAATGGTTAGAACTATACCACTTATGATTAGTTTGTTATTGGTAGGACAGCCAGTCAACGCTCTTTTTGACACCGGGTCCTTGTTGTCACTAGTGTCTCAGAATTTGGTTGATAGACTCGGTTTGACCACTACGCCTGTAGAAACTTTGGGGTCTTTACGTACCGCTAATGGGGGAAAGTGTCAAATTTTGGGTTACTTGAAAATTCCAATAATTTTTGCAGGGGCTGAAAAACGCTTACCCGTTCACAATTGGAAATTTCTGGTGGTAGAGAAATTAACTACCGATTGTATTTTGGGGTCCGATTTTATGGTAACCTTACCGGGAGAAATCTCCTTAGATTTTGGGCAACACACCATTACCTGGCCCGCTACAGATGGTACGCGCGTAACCTTGCCGCTCATAATACCAGCTAAGCCTAGGAAGCACGAAGTTTTTCAGATAGGTATGACCCAACTAGAACCATGCATTTATTGCATGGAGGAAGTGAGTGCAATGCCGCCTAGGCCATTACCGACGATTTACGTTAATCTGAAGGGACAGCCAGTTCAGACGCTGCTGGATACTGGTGCGAATCTGAGTTTGATGAACGAAAGTTTAGTTAAATTTTTGAATTTGAAAATACTGCCCATGGACAGACCACTGCGAGCCGAAGGAGTAAACGGTCAGGCTTTAAAATTTCGCGAAGCCGTTAAAGTACCTGTTGAATTCTACGATACACCGGGAATAACTGTCGAACACACCTTTCTGGTTCCTAAGGGACTAGCTGAGGATTGCCTTATAGGGACAGATTTCTTACACGAACATGGCGGGGATGTCACACTAAGTTTCGCACAAGGTGAACTGAGATTGTGTAAACCAATGGTCGCCAAACTAATTCATCAGACACCCGTTACTCACACAGCGTATCGGGTCTCTGCGATACAGAAAGTTACTATGCCAGCCTACTCAGAAGTTGCAGTGCCCGAATTAGTTGAGAGTATGGAAAAACTGAAATATGATGGTCTATTTGAGCCAACTGAGGCTAAATTCGCGGCGGAAAATTCTAGCATTCAGGTGATGCCCGCTATGGTAAATTTGAGACAAAGATTGATTCCCGTTCTAATGAAAAACAAGACAGGGCAAGCGGTAATTATCTATGAAAATTCTACCCTAGGCAACGTAACGACGCAGAATGAACTCCAGCGAGGCGGTAGCTTTCGAAACTACCGACCGTTAATCAGTGAAAATGGGGAACCCGTTTGTTTGAGAAATTCTCCAAAATCCGGCGGAAATATTAGTAAAAAACATGGATATAGCGTTAATACTTGTCTCACTTGCCGTCAGTGCACTCTAAGCGACCTGCCAGAACCGGTGCGCGAAATTCCTTTCGACATCGGCAAATGTACTATTTTTAAAGCTCACATTAACACTGGAGACGCTAAACCACTGTACGCCACGCCCTATAGGCTCCCCGTACACTTGAGACAGCCGCTGCTTGAGGAGCTCACCGATATGCTGAAATACGGTCTAATCCGGCCCTCCACCAGTCCTTGGAGTTCGCCTATGATTTACGTGCCCAAACCCGGAGGGAAATACGCTTGTGTGTTGATTTTAGGAGAGTTAATAAAATTACGGACCCGGACGTGTACCCGATTCCGCGCATTGATGCCATTATGACGTCACTGAAGGGGTCAAAGTTCTTTTCCACTATCGATTTGAGCAAAGGATTCAACCAGATCGAACTTGACGAGGAATCCAAAGCAAAAGCCAGCTTCAATACTTTTCATGGCCAGTTTGATTATAACGTGTTGCCTTTTGGCCTAAAATGTGCTCCCGGCAGTTTTCAGCGCTGCATGGAAAGAATTCTAGGCGATTTACAGTGGAAAAAGTGCATTATTTACATAGATGATATCTTGATCTTTTCAAAAACATTTGAGGAGCATTTGGAAATTATGCAAGAAGTTTTTGACCGACTGCGCGCCGCGGACTTAAAAATGAATCCTGGAAAATGTCATTTTTTGGAGAAATCCGTCACCTATCTGGGACACATCATTTCTGAGCAAGGGGTTGAACCACTAAAGGAGCGAAACCAGGCAATACATGATCTAGCCGTGCCAAAAAGCATTAAGGACGTGGAAAGTTTTCTAGGAATGTGCGCTTATTATGCGAAGTTTATTAAGGGTTTTGCGCATTTACCTGCCCCGCTACACTACAAAAAGAAGGGTGTTCGATTCGTTTGGAATAATACCAGCAATCATTCGATCTTCTAAAAAAGAGTTTGATCGAAGTACCCGTGTTAGCACATCCTGACCTCGCCAAAGGTTTTATCCTTCATACTGATGCTTCCGACTTAGGACTAGGTGCTGTACTATCTCAGGAACAGGATGACGGTGAATACCACCCTGTTGCTTATGCCGCCCGATCCTTGAAAAAATATGAGCGAAATTACTCCACTCATAATAAAGAGTGTTTAGCTATGAAGTTTGGAATCGAGCACTTTCGCCATTATCTCTACGGCGGCCCCCCTTTTACCTTGTTTACTGATCATTCTGCCCTACGTTGGCTAATGAAGCACCCGCCCCGGAATTCTCGATTAGCTCGCTGACAAATGACGTTTTCAGAATATGACTTCGAAATCAAGCACCGAAATAATCCCCAGCTTAGGAACGCAGATGGACTCTCTAGGAACCCTCTATTCGCTGATATTGCAAAGGGACTACTAGGTGATGAACAGGAAAATGACAGAAAATTTGTGCAAACTTACCAGGATGAAAGTGAGGAGCTAGTCACTCACATAAATTTGGTTATTATCCGTGGACAAGCCCGACGGGCTCGAAATCCTAATGTTGCTGTTGTTAACAAATTGAGAGCAAAAAAGGGACCGCCTGCTGTTCGATCCAAGGTTTCGAAAATTTCACAACCCCCTAGTTCCAGTGATTCAGATGAGGAACAAAGTCAACCATCCCCTGAAAAACAACCTAAATTGAGAGGTGCGCGGAAAATTTCTAGCTCGGAATCAAGTGAAGAAGAGCAGGAGAGAAAACCCGTTTCTCGACCTCGTATGCTGGATTTAGACTATCCGAGTAAAGTTTATGAAAAATCTGTAGATGCTTCTCCGGAAACTGGTCGTTCGAAGCGAGTTGATCCGGTCACGGCTGTTTTTAGTGATGTTTTTCACCATGCTGTTAGGGACAATTCTAACGTTTCTTTGAACCCTAAATCTTGGGCTAAGTTACAAACTCTACAGCGCGAGGACTTACTTTTGAAAGGAATTATTGACTATAAAACGCTGGGAAACTTACATAGTAATTTCAATCTGGCTGTCAAAATTACGTCTTTGGCCGAGCAATGTGACATGCGTGACGACGTCTTAGTTCATCTCGAAAAGGTAAGGGACACTACCCTGGAAGTGTTACCTGTTCCCGAAAGTTTGCGTGACGAAGCTCTAGCTGCATGCCATGATAGTCCTTATGCTGCACATGGCGGTCGAAATAAAACTAGCTTTAGATTATCACAACACTTCTGGTAGCCCGGAATGTATGCTGATGTTAAGCGATGGGTAAAATCTTGTCCCCACTGTCAAAAACGAAAGTGTCCTCCCAAACACCCTAAAGCTATGCTTCGGCATGCTCCCATGGCTGTCGATCCTTTCGAAGTTGTTCACTGTGACTTAATGGACGTCAGCAAAACTTCAAAAAGTGGAATGAAACACATCTTGAGCTTCATTGATGCCTTCTCAAAATACGTGATTGCCATACCTGTTAAGAACAAAACCGCTTATTCTATCGCGCAAAGTTTTCTCGAATTTGTCATTCTACAATACGGCTCACCAAAGTTGATGATTTCAGACCAGGGCAAAGAATTTGTCGCCCAGCTGAATAAGGAAATTTGCTCGCAAGTTCAGACCCGCAAGCTCGAAACCACTAGCTATCATCCTGCCGCGAACGGACAGGTTGAACGTTGGCATAGGACACTGTTAGACATGCTCGCAACGGTTACAGAGAACCAACTAGAGTGGGATAATATGGTGCCGTACTGCCAGTTTGCGTACAACACCTCCATTAACTCGACCACAGGCGAAACCCCCCATTATTTGTTGCATGCCTGGGATCCAGTTCTCCCCAGTGCTACAAACGTTTCAATTCCTACCGATAGAAAGTATTCTGGATTCGACTATGTAAGGGAAGTCACTGAGGCACTTCAACTTGCCTGGTCGTTAGCACGCGAAAAGATCGGTGCCGCGTGAGAAATTAACGATAAGTATTATAACAAAAACGCTGTAGAACTAAAATTTCAAGTTGGTGATTTAGTCATGATTAAGGTCTCGAATGTAGCTAAGCGCGGTCAAGTCCATAAACTTTTGGATAAGAAAATTGGCCCATACCGTGTTGAGAAAATTGTCGGTTGTGTCGCGGAAGTATACCCAGCAGGCAACCGCCGTGTCAAGAGGGTCAAGGTACAGTTCAACAACATGTACCCCTGTGTTGAACCTCGTGTGATTAGAGCGCCCGTTCATGACGAGGGTTCGATAGAGCTGAATCCCCCGTCCCTGACGAACAACCAGTTAAGAGTGTTGCAAAGTTACAGAAAGCCAACTTACCTAAGACGCCACCTCCAGCTGATTCACCCTCCGAAAATGAGACTCCGAAGCCATTTATTCACAAACAAACAAACAAACCCAGCCGGAGAATATAAGGTCAGTCGTCCTGACACCAGCCCTGAGAAACCTCCCGTTCAGCCTAGAAAACGTGTACCCCTCTCCCCTAAACAAAAAAGTATCGCTCTGCCAAAGGCAGTAGTCTCCTCGCAAGACTCTGCTTCCGAAACTGACAGTATTCCACAATTCGTGGGAGAAGAATCACTATCTCCCGAAAATGATCCCATAGCATTTAATCGTAGGAACTTTTTCAATCCTGTAGATGCACTTTCGCAAGGACATATGGCCGTACTACGTGGTCTTCCAGTAGAACACCGTCTTCCAGAAATGATGAGACATGCCCCCCTACATGAACCATATGAGGTAATCAATGGGTGACGGAAATTGTTTCTATCTAGCCATCTCTCTAGCTATTACGGGATCCGAAGATCATTGGAAGACTGTAAAGCGTGGGTTACTAGAATTCTTCTCTACTTATGAACATAAACGCCGATTTCGGACACTTTTTACTGACCCAGAAGCCGTTAGATATAGACTAACAAAAACTGCCGAATATGCAACTGACGACGAGTTATTTCTGACCGCCGCCTGGTTACCTACTCCAATTCAATCTTACTCAAAGTTTGGCAAAGTCTGGCCATGGCAACAATTTCTGCCGGATGCTCTATTAGGTATTAGCCAAAGTTATGACCGAAATGCACTGTATCAGTATAAGGAGAACAGTGATCATTTCATGGTGGTGCTTTCAGTGCAAACACCTGCTGACTGGAAATGGCCTACCAGCAATAATCCCAAAATTCCAATTATGGAGTTAGTATCGTTTTCCTCCTCCAATCAGTCGTCCCCCGCCGACCATGCCAACCAGGGTGGCAGATCCTCTGCACCAAACTTCGAGAAGTTGTTCTCGAAAGCCCATTACTTTCTGGTGCTAGTCCCATCTTTAGAAATCCCTTTAGGAAGTCCCAACGCGGGAAGTCTTCCTCTGGCCCCCTATCGGGTCGACATTCGTCTGAGCAGTAAACGTGGACGCTAAACAACCCTGTGATTTGTAATATAAGCCTAATGGTAAAGTTTGTAAGGATAATTCTATGATAATCTTGTAAAAACTTTGTACAATACCCATAGTGTCTTGCACTCTAACTCTGTATAGTTTTATTGCTATTGTCCTACCAAATCGCACTGTGTTACCTATCTGGCCTAACTTCTGTATTGCGAATAGTATTGTTTGTTTGTTTAAGAGTTCTCGGTCATAACATCTAAACCGATGATCTAGAGTTGTGAATTGTGCTAAAGTTGCTCCATGTTGGGCATTGCCTCAGTACATAGCATCCGTACTAGGGGAGGAAATGTATTTGATTGCCGTCTGCTCTATGCTGGGCACAGTACCTCGACTCTAACATCCGTCGATGGTATAGGCATGTTTCGCAGAAGTTCTGGTCTTCGGGCTATAAGCCCATGTGAAGTGCTGGGAATGCAGCTTCCGTAGTGGCTTCGATAACAATCGCTGCATAAAAAGTTTAGGATCATTCTGAAACTAAACAACATAAAAAGGATGCAAAATCTACTTAAAATATCACCCAAAAACACATGATTCTATTGTAAAGTAAATATTATCTTGTTGTAACATAGAAGTCTCCTTTTATCCCATAATGATTGTACTATAAGGTGTAACTCATAATGTAATCTCTATTGTACAGTAGGGTTGAAAAAATACAAAATCATCCTATAAAAATAGACAAAATACATAAAAATCTCAAAAATATCACAAAACCATTTTTTCTTTCTTATAATTGTGTTGTTGTTTGAATCTGCTATCAGTAGTTAATTATCTGTTTAGTTATTAGTATTCTTGTGTGTGTTGAGTGGAATATTATTTAGTGGACCATTGGTTAATCCTAGAAGTTTGAAAGTGAAGTAACCTTAACAGATAAATGAAAGTCGTCATAGTCGTTAGCCCACCAATAGAACCTCTTCCAGTTGTTTGTTTGCGTATGAGTAATTGGGAAATAATTGTTTGAACGAATATGACCTCGTGTGTGTGTTATTCAGATCTGAGAGGACAAGCCAAAACTCCATCATGCCGCCAACGGATCTGCCCTACCGAGAGGAGCATATAGTAGAGTATCAGCCTCCCACTCCTCCGCCCAATCCTGTCCTGCTGAATCCTGTGTCTCCTCCTCCAGCCTCTTCGTCGTTGTTCTACAGCTTGATGAGTCATGAGATTGGCCCGCTGAGGGAACGTGATCATTTACCATCCGGACTGGTCAGAGTCCGTCAAGGAACCCGATACTTCGTTGCCACGGATCCTCGTTTCCCGGAGTTGTTTCCCCCAAATCGCAGAGTTCATTTGTTGAAGAAAGGTATGCATGTTGATCAGATGGCCGCCTATTTGTGTTGCAATTGTTTCTGGCGATTTGGCTTATCATTTCGTGGTGTTCCCTTTGTGCTTTATCCGTTGGAGGACAAATTCCGCAAGAAGGCAAACATATTCAAGCGTTGTTGTCCAAAATCCTATCTTCTGTTGGCCAAATATTTATTGTAAATCTGATAAGACTGTTATGTTGCTTGAGCATAAGGATTGGTCGCATGCTACACATGCGGTGTATGATGAGTATCAGATTAGTTCGCCCGAAGTCGTGTTTGCACCCGAGTTTGTTAGTGAAGATGCTGCATTAGAAACCCCCCCTAGCCTAGATTGCCCGCAGGAGTTTGAAGGTCCTCGCCGTACCCCAGCCGAGTTACCCGTTGGTCTCATGATGCTTCCAGGAACGGTAGACGTTTACACTGATCCCACCCGTAAGGACTTTAAGATCAATTCCAGAGTTCATCTAGTAACCCCCCAGATTGCGCAAGTTTGTACGTTTCTCTGTGTTAATTGTTTCTGGCGCGTAGGTTTAAACTTTCATGGAGTCCCTATCACAGTATATCCTGTCTCAGATGATGTACGTAGATGCAATGGCACGATTAAACATAGATTGATTGATAGTATACCTAGTTTAGGTGCTGGTATTTTTCGATGTCCCAACCTTTTATTGTCAACATGTGCCTGTGCTTGTACTGCATGCGCTCGAAGGATGGATGCACTCTCCTGGTGTCCAGAGCCTAGAGCCAAATGCGATATTCGCTTTGTATTCTGTTTGTCATTGCTTGTCCGCTTGGTTACCTAGAGATATCCTTGATTTCCGAATGCGCATGCCAGGTGAAAGTCCTTTGTTTGTCCCTAACATCCTAGGAGAATAAGTTGTAATGTCCCTCTGCTAATTAGGTTCTCTCTGACTAAGTTTCACACTTTTCTGACCATATTCTATTTTTGTTTGTAGTCTTAAAACAGGATGTCTCTGTCAATCGAAGCCTGGTTGTCTGGTTCTGAGAGTTTCATCACCTCCATTGATCTGCCCAATTTTTCCACACCCTCAGCGTCCCGTAGAGTTCCTCATTCCACACTCCCACCTGAGTCCTTCCTTCCCCACTATCCAGTATGAGTCGGGCCCCCCTGCAGAATCCTGGCTCATGCCTCACCAGCGAGGTCCCGAGCGCCTTGATCTCCCGTTGCCTGATTCCTTGCGTCGCTGTTTTCTGACTACTAAGATCTACGTTGCTCCAGGCACCACTGCATTGTTCGCTCTAGGAAAGACGGTTCGCATCCTCGAACCGGAGGTAACTGACATGTGCACGATTCTCTGTACTAACTGTTTCTGGCGGTATTCCTTGTCTTATCACGGTATCCCTACACAGATTCGCGCCGCTCCCCTCTCCCTTCTCTACGCGTCCTCCCTCCCTAAGTCACGTCTGCAGTCCCGCATGCCCCCTGATTATACTGTTGAGCATCACTGTCCTAATCGCCTGTGTTTGTCTGAACGTGTGCTTGTGTTGAAAGCTCGTTTGGGGTGGAACAGCTGTTACTGGACCACCTACCATGTCCCTAGCACTATTCGCATGTTTCTGGATGCCTTGCCCCGTATGCACCCTGAATTGCCGCCCGACTTTGCATGCCCTGACTTGTAATTGTTGTTTGCATGCTACTGCATTTTGTGTCTGTTGATGTTTACCGTAAGAACCGATTCTAGTGAGTAATTTTGGTAGATCTTGTCAGCCTTGCAGCGTTACCTAGATATTTGCCCAGTTCCTACTGATTGACTTCGTTACCCTAACCTTTGAAAAGACTTACGGGAATGCACGCATGTTTGCATGTTCATCATACGTACTGAACTGATTCGGATCCACAAGTGTTGAAATGGTAATTGTCCAATATATTAGCTATGGCGGGTATGCACTGATTTTGAATAGACGAAAGGAAAATTCGCTGCGGTACTCTGGTTCACAGATTCAAACGTAGAAGGGAAAAATGAGATCGTTTTTTTGAATTACGCATGAACTGAATAACTTTTAGTAAACAGACGATTCTTTTTGACGACAAATCGGGTTTTTGGAAATGGTTACTGATCGCTTCAATATGTAGTCTATGTATAGCTAACCGACTGCTCGCACTGTAAATGTGTTTGTTGTATAGGATCTATGTTCATTGTGCCTAGACTAATCGCTTCATGTTCACTTCTTGTTATGTTATTAATTGCATCCTGTTTGGACACAATTTCCTAGATATTTGGTTGAATTAGAACATCAAGCAATAGCAAGATTGCCGTCCAGTACTTTTATCAGTTTGGTTGAAAAGAACATAGGTTTAGTTAATTATGAAGATAAAGACGAATAAACTTGGGATTAGCAGTTATTGTCCAGCCCGTGCTATGTGTGTAATATTTTTAGCTTGATATTTTTTGAAGCTTGGCTGCCACCACCCTTCCGCCTGCTTGAATCTCATCCCGCATCTTAACCAAGTTTTAACTAACATTTGTTTTCTTTTTGCTTAATTTTTGTGATTCAATATTGACCTGCTTGCATCTCATATACGTACACATTGGTTCTTTACAGAATTTGGTTAACTCTGTTGGAGAGAAACTAACCTGATAGGTTTCAGCGATGAGTGTTTCAAGATAATTTCGGCACACTAACACCTCACTTGCACCGCACGTTCTCACTACGCTTTTCTTGTGCCAGCACACGCTGATTTTCCATTTTCCTTTTGCTTTGGGTTTATTAGCAACTGATAGAATATAGAAAAAGAGCCGTGAACTTTGCAAATCGTTAATCGCGTGTGTTTTAGCTTGTCTATGTGTGTTGCTTATTTGTTTGTGTTCGCTTATAGGCTGTTTTGCTAGCAGTGGTTTTTTCTTTTTGGTTGGTCCGTGGTTCGATTCTTTTGGCGATTGGTTGGTCCGTGGTTCGATTCCCTGGTTCGTGATGTCAACAGCAACGGCGTTTCTCCAACTGACTGGCTTTCTGCCCTTGGGAGCCTGCTAATCGACCGCGCACTCTACTCACGGCCAGATCTACGAATCATTATCTCTCTGCCAAGGAATATCATGCATCACCCACCTACCGGACTGCGTTTCTATCGCTCCCTTCCCGCAGTTCCCTCTGCCCACCCACCTGCTGTCGATGCCCCGGCCAATTCGTCTTTTAGCGCCCCGGAAGCTCTGATCGAGGCGGACTATAACCGATCACCTTCCCATTAAATCTCCAATCCTGATTTCAACTTTTCACGTCAGAGCTCTGACCTACGTGGACTGTAACCGGTTATCTCTACTCTACTCTGCTCTCCAGAACATTCTTATGGTCGCCAATCGCCAGGACTATGGAAACTAATCTGCCACAGTTATGGACCTAAGCATCATATTGTTTGTAAATAGTTTATTTGCATGTGTTTGTTTGCCGTGGAAACTGTCATCATACCTGCCTGTCTTGTCTGCCAATTGCACTATTAACATATCTGTCTGCAATCCTGCCTCCCCCTAGTGAAAGATTACCCCATTTTTTGCGGGAAGGAGTGTGAGGGAAGCTTAATTTTGTGAACTGGGTTTTGCGTTTTGAAGCTAAGTTGGGTTTGTTTGGATTGAGTCGATTTATTAGTTTTCGCCGTTTGCCGTCTTCTCTTGTACAGAATTTTGTGATTTTTGTGATTGTTTGCCATTTGCCGTTTTGAGAAATGGTTGGGCATCTTCTTGACTCCCTCGACTCACCCGCTATTTACTACTTCTCGTGACCGAGCTAACATTTTCTGTGACCACTGCCGATTGGATTTGCATTTTGGACTGGGATCAATAAGGTAACAGGTTGTCGGGTGATTGTGAATTGTGTAAGTAAGCAAGTAAGCAGGTTCAAAATTTTTCCTCTTTAAATTGCAAAGTCAAAAACTGTCCAAAAGTTGACGCTAATATTCATTCTGCTATTTTACAGTTGTTAACAATTGTTAGAAGTTTGTTATAATTTGGTATCTGAAATATCTCCGTATTTTCAACTGTGAGACCTTTTACTTCGATGTGCTTAATTAGCTGCTGCTTCCAAATTACTTGTTGGCTATTGTGATCTCGATACATTTTTGTTAAGCAATTTGCACAATTGGTATTAGGGTATTTTTGACGTCTAGTTGTAATTATACTGATCTGCACCACCTGTATGCGTTTGGCTTAATGTGTACTGTAACTAAGATCATTAAAGTGTTTTAAGCTACTTTCTTTAATCTATTACTGAGTCACTTAACTAGAACTCGGATAACTGTAAGCATAGGGCCATCTCACCAGTGCCCCAGCGTTTGAACTTGCCCCAGTAGTTAGTTTTGGAAGGAGCCATTTAACCAGAGCTCTTCACTTTTATCTGACCTATAAAAGAGTCCTTTCGTTAGAACTCTCTCTGCTGTGTTGTTTGAGCACTAACTCTGATCTAGATAGGTAGATTTTAATATAGTATTGATTGACTGTGATAAGACGTCTGGTATTCTGCATTGGGAGAATCGACTTTGTTCGGAAAATTCCCCCCTGATACCACTCAAACTTAACCAAACTAGACCCGTTTTATCACATTAATAAAGGGGGGACGGCCTCCTTTAATCTTTACAACTTGGGCCAATACGTGTAAATTTCTATTTCTTCTTTGTTGGCCCTAGCCTCGGCCAAAAGTTTAGGTGAGGACAATTGTTAGGAAGAAGAAAGGGAAATGGGAGGACAACAACACCTGACTGTGTGTAGTCTGGTAGGTAGACAACTTCCCAGACAATAAGAGAAGAAAATGTTTGCCTTAACTCAAGGCCGAAAGAAAACCAAGTTTAGAACCTCCTTTTTGGAGTGATAAGATTACGAAATAAAAGGTGTTCTTACTAAAACATTTTTGCTTATAGCTTTCTTAATTTTGGGAGTTGAAAAGTCGGGTTTGGATTTTCGGAATCAGGATCAAATTCTCTTTCATATAAGCCCAAGTCGTGTTACCGACTAAAATTACTAAAATTAATCAAGTATTACGTAATTAACACTAATTATCACTAATTAACCATATTTGACTAAGTACCGAGGTATTTAAAGCATAAAATTGAGCCATCTTCCAATAATTGTCGTTTTTAGCGTAAGTCTTTTACTGACAATTTCGCGACTAATTTTGGCTTACTAGACCTATAAACTTCATGTTTTTGGTTATTGTCTTCCAGCTAATTCATATTCAGTCAATAAGAAACGTGCAAGGCGGTGTGAGAGGTCATGTTTGAATCAAATTATGGGTGAAAACTCATTAATACGCTTAGGATTAACAGAAATATCACTGTTTATCTTCGTGGGGAGTGACAACTCACTAATAGTCTTAAGATTAACCAAGTTATACTACTACTTGACGTTGTGGGGAGTGACAACTCCGGTTATTAGGGGATTAGTGACGGAATTACCCTTCTTTTTACTGCTTCTGGATTAATATTATTGATTATGCGTTAGTTAAACTTAATTAAACTTAAATTTACGATTAGAACTAGGGTTTCTTCCCTAGTCAAGTGCAAACCTTTAACCCTATTTATGGTTTGCATGGGAGGGCACTGCCTATCAGCATATAGTGGTAGTATTCCAACACTGCGCTGACAAATGATCTTCGGAAAAGCGTTCTTAACCGAGAAAAAACAAACGCACGGTAA
The DNA here is from genome assembly GCA_030248195.1 of Trissonchulus latispiculum. Taxonomy (NCBI): domain Eukaryota; kingdom Metazoa; phylum Nematoda; class Enoplea; order Enoplida; family Ironidae; genus Trissonchulus; species Trissonchulus latispiculum. Next base: position 39,583 of record JASAND010000208.1, on the reverse strand, counting down.
CTCCTGCCTAGTGGAAAATTGCGAAGTTCCGAAATTTAACCGAACGAATTTTAAGTATGATGATACTTGTATTACTACTTGAGTACTTTATGATGGTAACCTTTTTACCCCTCCTGGACCTTGAATATGCTGACACCAGGCCAACACGGTCTCCTGGGGGCCGAGCAGCTCCCTTTACACCTATGTTATGTAAGGGCGCTAACCATACATATGGTTGGGGGTTACACCCCCCCTTAAGACCTGGAATTTACCCCCAGAGGGGTCCCTCACCCCTCCCCCCCCCCCCCAAGAATCCGGACTTTTCCGGTTTTTTCGGCTAAAACTCGGAAAAACCCGGTTTTCGGCTCACCCCCCCCCCCCCAAGAATTTCTCCTCCTGCACATGTCTGGCGCTAACGCTCCCCTACATAAAAAGGCGATAAAGCATGTGATTGCGGAAGTCACTACATAGGCCCTATTTCTTCAACGATTAACCGGATTAGATTAAAATCAATCCGCATTTAAGAAATAGCACCTTGCATTAATCGGAATAAAACTTAATCCAGCTAGTTAAACGACTTAACGATTTCTAACGATTTTTGACGATTTTTTTTGATTTTTCGAAAACGAATTTTCGACCATCTTCGATTTTGCTCATAGTCATATTTTTTGTAGTCCTAATGGGTCCTCAAAACAAGACAGGTGCGTTTTGCGTAATACTGCTTCAATCGTTCTGTAGAGTACTTCAAAGGTGACCTCGACATGTGTTAAACAAAGGAAAATGAAAAAGTTAGGTTAAAAAGTTTCTGGCAGAAAAATTTTTCGCTGTATGCAAGATACAGCGCTGCAACCTTGTTGTACATGTTAAGGACATACCAGAGAGTGCAAATAACCCTTCTGGAACAATTCTGTTGAGTGTCGTATTTTTGGAAATTTTTCAAAGTCAAAATTTCGGAAAAGTGGTGCTTTTTGTACCAGGAAAAACAGGACCAGCAAAACATTTTCGCCTCTCCTGCACGATTGTCAAAAGCTACAGAAATCGCTTATAGATAGTTGCACTCTACGAATACACAGAATTCTTATTGTAAGGGGAGCAGGCATAGGAAAGATTGATAAGCCTGCAATGGGAGTTCAGCTGATGGTCCCGTGGTGTAGTGGTTAGCATGTCTGACTCTAGAGCAGAAGGGCCGTGGTTCGATCCCCGGCGGGGCCAATTCTTTACTTTCAATGGTGAGTGAAATGCCGAACCTCCCTCTTCCCTTCTCTCTTCTAGGTCCTGGTTTCGTGGGTACACGGGTGCCAGACGCCTCCCGTTCGGGCTTGTCCTTGGTTTCGTCATGGTCCACCAGCCCTTGGTCGATGCGCTACATGTGGCGAGGCTGCCTCAGGACCCGGATTGGACTCCTGTCTCCGGTCCCCCAGTAGTTGCTTCTGGTTGGTTGGATCTAAAGGGGTCTGGAACGTGTGTCGGGGGAGCACGGATCCCTTGGGCTCAGAATGCCTGGATGCGCTCTCGGATCGATTCCGAGTTGAGTAAGCCGCGGGTCGCGTCTTAATTGAAACCCGGGGGAGATGTAAGGGGAGCAGGCATAGGAAAGATTGATAAGCCTGCAATGGGAGTTCAGCTGATGGTCCCGTGGTGTAGTGGTTAGCATGTCTGACTCTAGAGCAGAAGGGCCGTGGTTAGATCCCCGGCGGGGCCAATTCTTTACTTTCAATGGTGAGTGAAATGCCGAACCTCCCTCTTCCCTTCTCTCTTCTAGGTCCTGGTTTCGTGGGTACACGGGTGCCAGACGCCTCCCGTTCGGGCTTGTCCTTGGTTTCGTCATGGTCCACCAGCCCTTGGTCGATGCGCTACATTATGACAGTAGTTGCTGTCACGGTGTGATTTTCCCCCTTGAAAATTTTCCCCTCGGAAAACTACAGCGGTGCTAATTTTCCCCCCGAAAGTGTGAGCTTTTCGGGGGAAAATTTTGCACCAATGCAAGAAATAATGCTGATTTCAGTTTGTAGGTTGAGTTTGGCTCTTAATCGAAGCAACTAATTATGTTTTGAAGACGGAATATGATTAGCGTAATCCGCTAAAATTCATTCATTACTTGCATTTGATAAATCTTAATAAGGGAAAAATTCTTAAATAAATGGTAACTTCTAATCATTTTTAGAGTTCTAGTATATTGTGTTTCCATTTCTAAAAACAAATAACTTAAAACCGATTTTATGTCCGAGTCAGAGCTCAAATCTTTAAAGTAGGGCAAAGGTATAAAATCAGTTTAATTAAAATTTATTTTTACGTTTAGTTTAGAAATTCTGTTGAATTGCTTGGAGATAAAATTTTCGGTTTAAAAATGGAATTTTATTTAATTGAAAGTAATCTAAATCCTTCACGTTTACTTGAATTTTCTATGCTTTCCCTGCAAATTTTCCCTAAGGAAAGATTTTACTATTAACCTGTGGTTGAGTTGAACTCTGAGACTATGTATGGTTGTCAAAATTTCAATCACGTATGTTTTTTTATTTTCTACTTAGAGCCTTTTCAAAATAAAGGTATAGTAACTTAAAATTAGCACGATCCCTTTCGAGAAAGAGTTAAAAGAGGGAAACTCAAGCTTGAGTGGAGTTAAAACTAGTTAGAAGTTAGAACAGGGAATTTAAACTCTACTCTACTTTACTCTACCCTTTAGTGAAGAGGCCCTTGCAAATAAAACATAAGATAACAGAAACCTAACAAGATTAGAAGTTTAGCACTGACTTAATTGAACTTAAATTCTTTATTAACCTTTATCGAATGCATTGATGACTGCATATGACTGTATATCTATGAAATAAACTAAAAATAAATTTCATTTGACCTTGTACCTTTTTCTGCTAAACGATTTGATGAATAAATTGGACACTTCTGAAAGTGTCCAGACAGATAAATAAATTATGCATGTGCGCAGACAGATAGATAAATTCTTACAATTATCTCATTCTGTCCGGACAGGGGCCCGTTGCATAAAAGTTATTACTAATAAATTATTAGTGATTAGTTGATTAGTGTAGTAGTTTTATTGAAAACAACTAAAGTTAGAGACTAACTAGAGGGATGTGTTATATGTCGTTTTGTAGCTTTTGAGATGCTCTAGCGAACTAGATGTTCAAATTTGACGTGCAATTAAAATTCCGGCTATGCTGGCGGAAATATCTGAAAAAGTCACGTTTCACTTGATAATTGCCACCACTATGACAAAGTAAACAAAGATTATGAAAAATTTTTGCTATTATTAAATTAGCTAGTTCATTACTTACAAAATAGTACCAAAAACTTCAAAATACCTAGGTTCTATCAATAGTTTTGCTCATTAATGCTGCTACACTAATCAACTAATCACTAATAATTTATTAGTAATAACTTTTATGCAACGGGCCCCAGATGAGTAAATTATCTATGTGTCCAGAACATGGTTGGACAGATGCGTAAATTTTTAAACTGAGAAGTAATAATGGAGAATATTTGTGCTTATAGCTGTTATTTAACTTCCGCATTATTCTTTACTTTATTCTAAATAGTTTGTTCATTGTTCTAAAGCTTGTTATTATATTTAATTAACTTATGATTGATTAAATTTTAAAATATCCTATTTGATTTTGTTAATTTTATGTATTATAACATTTATTTTATGTACTCATTTGTAAGTAATTACCATTAAAAGGTATTGGGCTATACGTATATAAGTAAATAATTATACGTTAGCATAAAACGTAAATATGTATACATATTTAATTCTTGTTAGTTTCACCGTTGGTTTCCATTTTAAATTACGTTAAAATGACGGCACCAAAGTTTCACAAATAAGTACATAAAATATATAATTAAAATTAATTAACAAATAAATAAATTATCAATAGCGATCAATAATTGGAACTATATCTAATAAATAATATATAAAATTAATTAAATCAAGTATATAACAGATTTTTAAAGTAACAGATTTAAAATTTGATAAAATATAAGCTAATAAATATAGTAATAAGCTTTAGAACAATGGATAAACTATAAAAAATAAAGTGACGAACAATACTGAAGTTAAACAACAGATATAAACACAAATATTCTGGACTATTATAGTCAAAAAAACAAAGCAAAGATAGGTGGTAAGAAACAATGTCTTACCATCAACCGAGACCGTTTTTTCGAAATCATACATGCTAAGACTGTCCGAAGCAGAATTGCTAGATCGACCAGTAGCCAATCCAAATCGAACGAAATATAAACTTTACAAAATTAAAAATAAAATATATAAATGAGCAATAAAACCAGAATAATGGGGTGAATGAACTACAACATGAATGCGTGAACATAACATAAACTATATAAAAGTTAGTGCGTGACATTAACAGTGGCTGAAGTACTCGCATGTATATAACCCAAGGATGAGTGCTCTAGCCCCATGCGTCTCATCGCCCAGCCTCACCAGGTGCGCACCTGGCATGGGGAAACTGGGCGGTTATATACTTTCCTTCAGTTAGTGATTTACATAAAAGTCTTTAGGCTTCGTGCACAGTATGATGTAACGTTTGCGTAAAATATACGTATATATACATACACATTTTTGTATTCTCCTTATATTCAAGCCGGGAAAAACCCCATTTTAATATGCGGGGAAAACCCACCTCCAGTGTGGGCTTACCGGTATGAGCTATATAGGATTTTAATAGCCTATCTTGAAGAGCGTCTAAAATAACCTTAGAGGCTGTATTATTGTTGCTCCCACTGCTTCCCTGCAGTTTGAAATTTTCGAAAGTTTTGGTCCGTCCAAGTGCCGAAATTTGGCAAACTTTGGCTGGCCACCCTGAACTACTGGAAAGACCTAGACCAAAGCGGATTGTATGAATGTGTAGGGCATCTGTTGCGCTTCATGATGATATATGCCACACTGCTCTAACCCCTCCAGTGCGACCTGGGGGTGACCTAGAGTTGGCGGGAAAAAACCCTACACGGAAAACTTTAATTTCTCCATAACGGCAGGGTCTAGAGAGACAAACTATACCTCATTCGAAAGCTTAGGGCAAACCCTAATTAAATATAGTACAAAGTCGTGTTCGTGCATAATTTATCTATCTGTCTGGACACTTTCAGAAGTGTCCAATTTATTCATCTGCCCGTAACAGAAATAAAACCATAAATATTTGTAATGAAATTACTGTTTCTGCTACTGTATTTGTTGTTTTATTCAGTAAAAAAGGCGTTTCGCGTTATTACAGCCTCACTTAACAACTAAGAATCGGGTACTAATAACTAGTATAAGGCGGCCTTAGTAAAGAATAATCTAGGCCCTTCCCAGAAATCTGCCAAAAAAGACTAATCTAGTGAGTTAATAAGTGGTTCTGTTGAAGATCTCATGGCCAGTCCAGTAATCTATGCCAGGTAATTGTATAAAGGATCAAGTTTTATTTGCTACTGTCAATTGTACTCTGTACCTGCCTTGCCTGTCTGTCAGAGCTGCCAGAATTGCCTCAAAAATCGTAATAATCTGGTTAATTAACAGGGCTTAATTAAGGTGTATTGACTGCGTTCCTGCGGCCGTATTGAGGCCCTTGAACTGCATTAATTCGTGAATCTATTAGGTATTAGAATCAGTTAAAATATGAGTAATTGCCTAGTTTATCTCAACTCTTAGTGCAAGGATTCGAACCTTTGACCTTTTGCCCTTTTGTACGTGTGTGGGACGGCCGTATTGAGGCCTCCCACATCTGCATAAACCCCTATAACGTCAGTCTTGTGTAAGGGCGGTCGTATTTGAGACCCCCTTTAATTCTCTTGTTTTTCCCCTTTTTCTGTCAGCGTTGCGCAATGGCCAATTACGGCATAAAATCCCCTTAGACAACAAGAAAACACATTATCATTCGTCTTATTCGTACATTTACACAACAAACAAGAACGATTGCACAATATTACATTGTTCGTCTTTTAATTCCTGAAACAGCAAAAAGTACAAGTTAAATTACACATTTTAATTCCTACGTTTTAGTTTTAATTTCATTATTTAGGGAGTTCTCTAACTACTCCCCTCTTTCTTCTCCTTTCACGGGTCGGCCTTTTATCTTTGACCGCCCGTCTGTTTGTCTGGAGAGCGTGGAAAGCTCCCAGACCTTACGTGAACGAATGCCATTCATGCATTCATTCACGTAAGTCATGTAACAGTGACCTTATAAGGGTCACCGCTGACCTCCCACCCTTAAAAGGCTGAATCCAGCCTTGTACTACTCAGCATAAATATAGGTAGACAAATATATACATGCATATATACAATTATACAATAATAATAGGTACTTAGGTACTTAATTAACTAACTATTTAGGTACCTATTAGTAGTCCAGGTAGTTTTATATTTTATTTTAACTTAGGTACCTAGTTATTACGTGATTTGTTTTCGTCTTTCTCTTTTCTGGGTCCTTGATGGACCAAACAGGTGAGGTCCCTTTGCTTTCTACTAAGCAAAGGGAACCCTTTGTCTTGGCCGCTGGAGGACCAAGTTTCTTGAAAATATTGGAGTTTCTGTTTCCTCCAGATTTATGGGCCCCAGCAGAGACCCCTAAAACTTGATACTAAAAAACCGGCCATTGGCTTCCTTTCTGTCTGAATTAGGGGTCATCTGTTCCCATTAATTTGGCTCGGCCAGAGCCTCATTTGCATATTTAGCCAAGTAGGCCGGAACGGCCCAAGCTTGGCCCTCTTCGTCCGTTTAGTCCTCAAAAACGTCAGCTTTCGTCTGTTTTCAATCTAAAAGCACAAAATAATACATTACGCGTTAAACAATGCACAATTCGGGGCTCAAGCCCGCACGTGAAAGCCAATCGGTCCGGACAATAGTTGCTGGGGTTCTAATCCCCACCACCTCTGTTTCTAATGGGTTTTAACCCATTTGATTCAGGTAGCCGATCGACGCCTGCTCATCGCTAACTGAGTCCTCTGTTGCTGCGAAGATCGATTCTGTTTGGTACTGATCCTGCTTGAGCCAGATCAGTGTGGAATTCACGTGGAGCGGTGTCCCGTCAGTCCAGTCAGTCAGTAGTCGTATCAGTTGTGTCGAGGATCCGGAAGTAGATCCAGTCACCGGCCAGCCCAGTCTAGTTGCCCTCCAGTGAATCTGTTCAGTTCGGAACTATCAGTCTAAGGTACTGCCAGTGTTCGAGAATTGGGTGCAGATAATCAGCGCACCGTGCAGCAGCGTCCGTTGGTCAAGCCTGAGTCACCTGTTGGGAAAACCTTTAGCGTTTAATATCTAAAAGCCTACTTTCTTGTTATCTACCTAAAACGCTATGTTCAGTGAAAGTGGTACCGCTTACGTCCTGATCCTTACCACCGGAATTGCCATCTGAAACAATTGACAATCTAGTCCAGTATCTTGTATTAACTTTGAGATAATTATCTGAGGAAGCCGATCCGACCTTTCCGACAATAACCGACACTCTTCCCACCCGTAACTGTCATTAACCATTTCAGAGACCGGAACTCTTCCCGAAATTCAGTTATTCTGGGCAGTCAATTATACGGAGACGCCAGAGCAAAGCCAACCTCGCTCCCTCTGAACCGACAGTCGCCCATTGAGACTATAAATCCCGATTCCCCTGCCTAAAACGAACTCACCCCGTTAGACCCCATTTCAGGTCAGCTATTGAGCCCTGGTTGTCAGCATGCCACTACAGCCGGTGCTTCAATCTAAGCGAAGATCCATCTTTGCGTGCCGACCTTGACTCGTGTCTTGGATCCTGATCAGATCTAGTCTAGTCTAGCCTAGTCTATTCTAGATGCCCTAACCAACTACAAACGACCCCGACTCAAGCAAAAGTTTATTGGAGACACGACCCCCTCCAATACAGAGAAATCCAGTCCAGATCTGACAGAGTTCACTACACGGTCTAGAAAGAATTGGAGCCCCCAGTGAGGAACCATCTGCCAATCTCCCCAGTGAGGAACCATCTGCCAATCTCCCCAGTGAGGAACACTTACGACCAGAAAGAATAGAGAATCCTGCGCAGGATAGTCAAAATCATCGGGACAATCATCAGTCCGACTACGAAAGCGACGATAATCAGGATGTCGCTAATCAGCCCCCGCCTCCGTATCCAGCCGTGGTAGGAGGAGGATTTCGCAGGAACCGGGTTTCATTTCCTGGTGAACCTGGTGGACCCTCTGGCTCTGGTGGCCCTGGCGGCCCTGGAGGTCCTGGTGGTCCTGGAGGTCCCGGAGGTCCTGGAGGTCCCGGTGGCCCCAACGACCCCAATCCCCCCGGAAATCGTCCGGATTCGCCTGACAGCGTGGACTCTGTCCAGGCAATGGGAGACATTCTTGCCTCCCTACAGAGGAGTATTCATACGCAGGCCGTCTCTTTCTCCTACCGAGACATGCCCACCTTCGCCTGCAAGGACACAGAAAACTTTGATGACCATCTGGTCAACTATGAAAGATTCTGCCAGCGCCTGAATCTGGATAATCATCAGAAAGTCATGAATATCTCCTCCACCCTTCGAGGCAGTCCAGTCGGTTCCTGCCCCAAGGCAACTGGAAGTGGATCTTGGAGAAGCTGTCAGAGAGATCCGGATACAGCTGGGATTGCCCCCCATGGCCCAGGTGGAATCAGTCCTTCAAGCGGCGAAACTGCCGTTTGTTGGACTACATCAGAAGGTCCCCGCTCTCGTCCCAAAGCAGATTTGGAAGCAGCCCGAGAAACTGCCCGGAAACTGCTCACACAGGCAGGAATGGCAGTCATGGAAGATGATCCACTTCTGGATACGGAAGGTGAAATTTTCCCTTATCCAGAATACTCGGAGCTGCCCTCCTCTCCCGAACAGCTGTCACCCATTGTGAAGGAGGACCCCTTCCACTTTTACACGTTTTCCAGCACAGAGGAATCCGATTATGATCAGGATTTCCTGCCCATTTTGGCCAACGCCGAAATGCGAGCCATTCGGCAAGCAGAGATACTTTCCAATAACGGAAAGCAGGGGAAAGCCAGCAAAGGGAAAAAGAAGAAGAAATCAGGACCGAATCCGCCTCAAGCTGGAACCCTGGTGCCGAACTGTTCCCTATGTCCGAAGGACATTAGATTCTTGCGCAGATTGCTCAAGGACATCCGAACTCGGGAACGGAAACGCGCTCAACAGGAAGAGTGGCGAATCTGGCAAAGAAAGAAGGAACGTGAGCGCAGCTGGACAGCGCACCAGAAGTACCTGGAAGTTCAGGTCAAGTTGAAGGCCCTAAACCCTATTCGCCGGACCACGGACGAGTCTGACCTGCCCGTCAAGCGGGAACCGCAGACAGCCTTGGTACCGAAATATCCTGGTCGCTCAAGGTCCGCCCCGGCCGTAAACAAGACTTCCTTCTCTCAGCCACCTAGCCAGCCAGCTCAGCCCAAACCTGAGTCTCAGGACAAGCCTCGAGCACTGAAAAAGCAGTCCTCCTATGGTGGAATCCCGTTCCCCATTGTCCTGATGTGGATGCTGCTCGGATTGTTGGTTGCCATATGGATGCCCGGAATCCAGGCCCAATCGGCCGATGATTACTTCACGGAACGGGCCAAGTCCATGAATTCCATGGTCTCTACGCAGTGGGGATTGGCCTTATCCCCCAAAGGATTGATGGCGAGCTACGAACGGACCGAGTACATTCCGATTCTGATCCACATGAAAATGCCTGAGCCCCCCAGAACCAAGAAAATGAAGGCTTGGTTATCCTTCTGCAGTTTGTGCAGTGGGCAACGGCATGAAATTCCGGATCATTTACTGTCCCGGTGTGATCGATGCGGATCAACCCCTTCACACGCGGACGACTGGCCCTGCACTCTATGCCGAGTCCCCCTACAGAATCAGACTGAGTCAATGAGGAAACGCTGCGCGACCTGTACGACGCACAGACAAAGAGTTGACGAATGGCTCAAGGATTGCCCTCATGAGCCGCATCTGACCAGTCTGGTGAAGAATATCTTGGAAGAATATCATGAAATGTATAGTGGTATTCTGAATACTCGGTATTACTCTGCAATCATGAAGATCATCTGCGACATGAGCCCCATTCTCTGTAACACGTCTGCCCCCAAATATCAGAATTACAGCGAGTCCCTGTATGCGGACCACGGCTATCAGTCCATTCACTCCAAACTTCCCCTGACGCGGAAAAAGCGTTTTGTTGGAGAAGTTGTTGGCCTCGTTGGGCTTGGCATGTCCATTGCCAACACTGTTCACCTGAACCAGGTCAAGAGTAAAGTGAATGCCATCATCGAAGCCACTCACAAGCTTGATGGACAGGACTCCAGAGAATCCTCTACGGGAAGACGACTGAGAGTCAAAGATAGCCGTGAGGAGCCTCGAGTTTGGGCCCTTCAGAGCCCTCCAGAGGACGAATATGGAAACTTCTCTCTCAGCGCTTCACCCCTGCTAATCGACATCCAGATTCACGGAGCAACCATTTCAGCCCTGCTAGATACAGGAGCCAACATCACCGTGATCTCGGATCAGGTGGTCCAGCGGCACAAATTGCCAACCGTGGCACTGGAACGGCCGAAATGGAGCATTTCCGCCACAGGACATCGGCTCAGTATCGACAAGAAAGTCGAGGCCCATGTCACTTTCCCAGGGTGCCCGAACCACCCTGCCGTGCCGCACACCTTCTATGTCAGCGCAAGCGCCCCACAGGATGTCCTTCTTGGAACAGATTTTATGGCCCGATTCAACGCCACCTTCGAGATCTCTGTTCACACTAACGAGGTTAAGATTCACTCTACCTATCCTGCTGGTCGCTTCTCAATCCCGATCTCCACCCCCCAGTATCCTTTGGCTACCTCTTATCAAGTCATACTAATGACTGATTTCACGCTGCCCGCGTATTCCCGAGCCATTGTCAATGCCATGGTAGAGATTTCGCCTGACGTCACCCTGAATGTGGAGGGAGACTTTGACCCTCACCCGCAAAAGTTCTGTCCGCCTCATCATCCACACCGCCCTGTCGCGTGCATGCCGGCTCGAGTCCGACTAGACGACCGTAGAATTGTTGTCTACATGGAAAACTATTCCTGCGAGCCTATCAAGTTGTACGCTAAAGAATCATTGGGCACAGTAACCCCGGACCTGCCTCAAGAAGAGCCCATTGAAGGGCACGTTAAAGCTGAAAGCTAAAAGATAGGCAAGAGAAGCCAGAGCCCAGCTGTTAAGAATGTACTGTAATGGGTATGTCAACTTTAACTCCACCGCGAGTGTAGAAGGTTTCCGGAAAGTTGAGAAAAAACGACTCGAAAGTTGTCACCAAATGTCTCAAAAGTTGCAAAAATGAAAATCGAAATTGTCTCGAAATATTTCAAAACTTTCTAGAAATATTTGAAAAATGTCTCGAAACATATTTGGCATGCTTGCGTGCAAAAATGTTCTAGACAAATTCATCAAATGTCTAAAAATATTTTCAAGAAGTCTCGAAAGTTGAAAATCTTTCGAGACAAAAAGTCTCGAAAGTTGAAAAATATTTCGAGACAAATCACAACTTTCCGGAAACCTTCTACACTCGCGGTGGAGTTAAAGCTGACATACCCATAACTGTGAATGTTCTGTCTGTATTGATCCGTTTGGAAAACAGAAGTGTTTTATGTTGTCGCCCAGAGCGAGATTTCGTGCCCAAAAGCGGGTGAACGCAGTATTTCGATTCCAAAAAGTATTAAGTAATTCCAGTCGGTAATCATAGAAGCTAAATTGACAAAAATGGAATGGGCTCAGGAATAGCCCGGAACTGTTTGCAGAATGTATTTGCTATTTTGTTGTTGTTATGGGTTAAATCTGTTGAACGAAAGAACAGTGAAACGGCAACAGTAAATGACTGGAACTTTCAATTATTGCTAGTGCAGGCAAAAAAATCCCCTTCGGGAGCTAGGGCTCCAATTGGTGCCTCGATCGTATTGAGATCAGGCATCAGGCAAATGTACAGTACTGCGGTCGCATTGAGACCCTCTACTGGTTTCAGGTGCAACGAGCAATTAATTATAGGTTTTCCCATCGCAGAAAGAGTAAGACGATGGAAGGAAGGGAAGTTAGGAAATCCCATCGCTGAGCGAGTAAGACGATGGACGACTTTTAAGAAATCCCATCGCAGAGCGAGTAAGACGATGGACGACTTTTAGGAAATCCCATCGCAGAGCGAGTAAGACGATGGACGACTTTTGGGAATTCCCATCGCAGAGCGAGTAAGACGATGGATGGCATTTAGGAAACCCCATCACAGAGCGAGTAAGACGATGGATGAACAGTTAGAATTCCCATCGCAGAGTGTGTAAGACGATGGAAGAAAAGATTAGAAAGAAAGAAAGCTGAAATATTAATTATAAGCTATGAGCTAAGATTAGTAGTTAGTTATTAACAGGCATCAGCTAGGAGGCTGCTCACGTATTGAGTGACTGCCATTAGGATCTAGGAACACCCTTGAAGAATTGGGTGTAAGGTCTATACTGTTCAGCATACGGAAATCATAGGGATACACATGAGGACCCCCCAGAGAGAGTGCTAACGCAACTAGGTCAGAGACTCTGTTCCAACCCCCCTGTGGGCCATGAGATCGCACTGTGTATAATTGTGGAAGGGATGGGAAGCTTTCAATCTTTCTACACTTCCCCCCTAGTCGAAATATTACCCCTTTTTACTTGGTGAGGCTGTAATGAAATTACTGTTTCTGCTACTGTATTTGTTGTTTTATTCAGTAAAAAAGGCGTTTCGCGTTATTACAGCCTCACTTAACAACTAGGAATAGGGTACTAATAACTAGTATAAGGCGGCCTTAGTAAAGAATAATCTAGGCCCTTCCCAGAAATCTGCCAAAAAAAGACTAATCTAGTGAGTTAATAAGTGGTTCTGTTGAAGATCTCATGGCCAGTCCAGTAATCTATGCCAGGTAATTGTATAAAGGATCAAGTTTTATTTGCTACTGTCAATTGTACTCTGTACCTGCCTTGCCTGTCTGTCAGAGCTGCCAGAATTGCCTCAAAAATCGTAATAATCTGGTTAATTAACAGGGCTTAATTAAGGTGTATTGACTGCGTTCCTGCGGCCGTATTGAGGCCCTTGAACTGCATTAATTAGTGAATCTATTACGTATTAGAATCAGTTAAAATATGGGTAATTGCCTAGTTTATCTCAACTCTCAGTGCAAGGATTCGAACCTTTGACCATTTGCCCTTTTGTACGTGTGTGGGACGGCCGTATTGAGGCCTCCCACATCTACATAAACCCCTATTACGTCAGTCTTGTGTAAGGGCGGTCGAATTTGAGACCCCCTTTAATTCTCCTGTTTTTCCCCTTTTTCTGTCAGCGTTGCGCAATGGCCAATTACGGCATAAAATCCCCTTAAACAACAAGAAAACACATTATCATTCGTCTTATTCGTACATTTACACAACAAACAAGAACGATTGCACAATATTAACATTGTTCGTCTTTTAATTCTTGAAACAGCAAAAAGTACAAGTTAAATTACACATTTTAATTCCTACGTTTTAGTTTTAATTTCATTATTTAGGGAGTTCTCTAACTCCTCCCCTCTTTCTTCTCCTTTCACGGGTCGGCCTTTTATCTTTGACCGCCCGTCGGTTGGTCTGGAGAGCGTGGAAAGCTCCCAGACCTTACGTGAACGAATGCCATTCATGCATTCATTCAGTGACCTTATAAGGGTCACCGCTGACCTCCCACCCTTGAAAGGCTGAATCCAGCCTTGTACTACTCAGCATAAATATAGGTAGACAAATATATACATGCATATATATTAGTAGTCTAGGTAGTTTTATATTTTATTTTAACTTAGGTACCTAGTTATTACGTGATTTGTTTTCGTCTTTCTCTTTTCTGGGTCCTTGATGGACCAAACAGGTGAGGTCCCTTTGCTTTCTACTAAGCAAAGGGAACCCTTTGTCTTGGCGGCTGGAGGACCAAGTTTCTTGAAAATATTGGAGTTTCTGTTTCCTCCAGATTTATGGGCCCCAGCAGAGACCCCTAAAACTTGATACTAAAAATCCGGCCTTTGGCTTCCTTTCTGTCTGAATTAGGGGTCATCTGTTCCCATTAATTTGGGGGTTCTCCAGCCGCCAGCCGCCTGTGGGCTACCGTAGGTCACGACTCGGTAGCCCAATAGCACAAGCGTGATCATTCAAAACACCCAATCAGAAGTCAGCAAGCTTAAGGCCAACCCCCTACTGGGGTCTCGACTGCAATTAGCAGTTTGCAGTCAGTGCTTGGCTGGCAGTCGGGGAGAGAGGTTGGTCTCTCTCCCCTTAGAAACATTAGCTTTAATAGTTACCCCACTTTTGTCCGTATGTCTCCGGGGGAGATGTGTTCTGTGCCAATTATACGGAGGCCTGAACTTAAGCATCTCCCTCCTTCCCCCCTTTCCCCGTAGGGTTTTTCTTTTAGGTTCTGCCAGCCAGGCACTCACGTTCTGGCCGCCCCCGTGAGCCCATATGTCTTCGGACGGCTCACGGGGAGCACTGCTTCTGACCCGGGGACCCTTATGCCTGAAAGGCGGTCCCCGGCTCCCTCCACTCTCACTATTTCCCGGGGTCTCCGGACGCCGGAAGACCACTTTTGCTATTTTTTGCGCAGGCCTAGTGGCCTTTATCTATTGTAGTTGTACTTGTGAGGGTGTGGGCCTTTCGCCCCACCCTCTGGGGTATTTTTTAGCAAGATCTTTGTATTTTTCTTAACCGGTCTGCGAGCAGCCGAACCTCGCAGACCCCGTCAAAAGGCGTTAAAAACTGTAATCCTTTCCGTTGCTGTCCTTTTCTAAAACGGCCCTTTTTGGCTCAACTCACCACTAAAATTAACATGGGTTATTTTACACAAAGGCCCACTTTAAAACCATCAATTGTTACCTTTTCTCAACCTTCTAACTTTCACTATAAAAACTATTTTCAACTCCTAAAATTAACATAAACTTGGGTAGTTAGCCCTAAGGGAGGACCCTCACCTACCCACCTTGAGGAAGGGGAGTTAGGCCACTCCCCGGGAGTAGGTCTTTCAGGTTAGGTCCCCCCACAATCCCCATAGCCGGCAACTAGAGTTGCCGGCCATGTTTGCTATCACAAATCCAAAGCCACTGTTATAACCTTGTTGTGTTTTATAATAATTGCCGGATTAAAACGTGAGGTTGTTTAAAAACACCTTAAAAGCTGAAAACTCAACTTTTAAATACCGTTTAATCTAACCATTATTAAGACATTAACTGGGGAATACCGGCTCCCCTTAATTAAAGCTGTCTTTACCTTATTTTCTGTAATAATTGCTATAACAGCAATTATTGTCCCCATTGGCTTTAACACACACAACTACAATAAAAGTACACGCGCAGGTGATCACGTGGGAATGGCCATTTCTGGGCCATTCCCGAACTATATTGCACTCTTACGCAACCGTAGCTAGTTATACGAATTAGTCAGGCTAGTATCTTGGGAATTAGCCCCATTTTAGTACTGTTAGGACCGTAATTTGTATTGTGTCGTATGAATGCGGCTCCTCACGTAAACTCCTCCAGCTGAGGTTGTGAGAGAAGTCAAGTGTGCGTGAGGTGTGAATGTTGCGTAACTGTGTCTGAATAATTGTGCGAGTGAGTGTGACTGCATGACTGAAACTGTATGCGTGAAATAGTATAGCTACGACTGTCTGTGTGTGTTTACTGTCTAAATGAGCGTGTGAAAGTAGTGCGCTAGTGTGTGTAAATCTGTATGAATGGAATTACGTCTACGTCTGCTGTGTGTTAATAACTGTATGAATGGGACTGCTCATGTAAACCCCTCGCGGAGGTCTTGAGTATAGTCCGTAGGGAAATAGTTAGTTAAATAATAATATTAAGCGGTAGTTAGGCATAATAATTAGGGCATTATAAACAGTTAGGTTAGGTTAAAACTAATAGTTTAATTAGGTGTTAGTCAGTTTAGTAGTTATAGTTAGTGCTAGTAATTATAGTTAGTACCAGTAACAGCGGTTAATATTGTAGTGTTAGTTAGGTTTGTTGATAATTGTTAGTCGTCACTAGTATGTGAAATCCGGTTGTAGATTGACCCCCAGAAGCCTGCGTAAGTCACTCGGTTCAGGGTGCAGGTCCTCTGCAAGAACGGGGCAATTCACCATTGTCCAGTTAGATTTCTAGGCCCAGGTTAAGAGGGTTGGTAACCTCATTTGCATAATTGCGATAATATGTTCTAGGTACCCAATGGTAGGTTACCAACCCAGGTTAGGGTTATAATTGTCGTCATTTAGTCTAGTTAGGCCTGTAGAGTATGAAGTAGGCCTCAGTCAGTACCAGGTAGTCTATAGTCAGTAGTAATCAGTAATAATCGGTAGTATGTAACAGTATCCTGCTTAGTGGCCAGATTTGGGCCTTAATTAAGTATTAGTCGTCAGCTATGACAAATAGGTTACTCCTCATATACTGGGTAATACGTAGTATTTAGATCAGGTCTGTTTAGTTGTAGTTTAGGTCTGTAGTAAATGCTGAGTAGTGCCTACGTGACTCCATGCCCGTGAGAGGCTCGGCCAGAGCCTCATTTGCATATTTAGCCAAGTAGGCCGGAACGGCCCAAGCTTGGCCCTCTTCGTCCGTTTAGTCCTCAAAAACGTCAGCTTTCGTCTGTTTTCAATCTAAAAGCACAAAATAATACATTACGCGTTAAACAATGCACAATTCGGGGCTCAAGCCCGCACGTGAAAGCCAATCGGTCCGGACAATAGTTGCTGGGGTTCTAATCCCCACCACCTCTGTTTCTAATGGGTTTTAACCCATTTGATTCAGGTAGCCGATCGACGCCTGCTCATCGCTAACTGAGTCCTCTGTTGCTGCGAAGATCGATTCTGTTTGGTACTGATCCTGCTTGAGCCAGATCAGTGTGGAATTCACGTGGAGCGGTGTCCCGTCAGTCCAGTCAGTCAGTAGTCGTATCAGTTGTGTCGAGGATCCGGAAGTAGATCCAGTCACCGTCCAGCCCAGTCTAGTTGCCCTCCAGTGAATCTGTTCAGTTCGGAACTATCAGTCTAAGGTACTGCCAGTGTTCGAGAATTGGGTGCAGATAATCAGCGCACCGTGCAGCAGCGTCCGTTGGTCAAGCCTGAGTCACCTGTTGGGAAAACCTTTAGCGTTTAATATCTAAAAGCCTACTTTCTTGTTATCTACCTAAAACGCTATGTTCAGTGAAAGTGGTACCGCTTACGTCCTGATTCTTACCACCGGAATTCGCTCCCTCTCGATTCGGATTATAAACAGTTGTTAATTAGTATATTGTGTGTGTGTGGTCCCAAGAGTTATTGTAAGGGACAGAGTCACCGTAGAGGCTAGCACAGAGCCTAAGAGTTGAGTTGAGAGAAAGCACATAGGATGCCGGTCCAGTTAATTAGTCCTTAGCAGCACTAGAGTGTGTTATACCTGAAGTAAGAGTACCGTAAAGACCCCGAAACCGGATAACCAGCCCTAATCACGAAAGTACCAGTCAAACCCAAACCAAAAGGCAATTCTGGCAGACAGTATCTTGTATTACTGTTGATTGTAAAACCATAACTGCGGTGAATCATTGTCTGCTGGAATTTAATAATTCGGTGTGTGCATTTTGTAACAATAAATAATTATCCTTTTTAGCTGCTTCGGCTTTCGCGTACGTTTCAGAGATCCCCAACTCTATCCGTATTGAGGTTAGAGTTGAACCGACAGTCGCCCATTGAGACTATAAATCCCGATTCCCCTGCCTAAAACGAACTCACCCCGTTAGATCCCATTTCAGGGCAGCTATTGAGCCCTGGTTGTCAGCATACCACTACAGCCGGTGCTTCAATCTAAGCGAAGATCCATCTTTGCGTGCCGACCTTGACTCGTGTCTTGGATCCTGATCAGATCTAGTCTAGTCTAGCCTAGTCTATTCTAGAAGCCCTAACCAACTACAAACGACCCCGACTCAAGCAAAAGTTTATTGGAGACACGACCCCCTCCAATACAGAGAAATCCAGTCCAGATCTGACAGAGTTCACTACATATTAGAAACCTAGGAAACATTAGAGTTGACATTTATTAAAAAATTTTTCTGAATTAAAATTTATAAAATGCGAGAAAAAGCAGTTGAAGAAAACAATAATTTTAATTATAATCTTGCATAATTTCTAATTTTTCAAGAAATTTTATAGATTATTATATATTTCAATTTAATTTTGTACAAACCATTATAACGAATAATTGTTTTGGCGGATTACGCTAATCATATTCCGTCTTCAAAACATAATTAGTTGCTTCGATTAAGCTCAACCTACAAACTGAAATCTGCATTATTTCTTGCATTGGTGTAATATTCCCCCCGGAAAATTCACACCGGTGTAATTTTTCCGGGGGGAAAATCCACACCGGTGCAGTTTTTCGGGGGGAATTTTACACCGGGGGGAAAACTGCACCGTGACAGTTGCAAATTTATACCGTTTGTAGTGCGTGTTGTAGTCTCAAAAAACTTGCCACAAAATCTGCTAATTTTGGCAAAAAATCATCGTTTTTTTTCAGTTTTCACGTTCTTTTAATTATCTCGCACTCGTTACCCACTCGAAAGTCACCAAAATTGGCACATAAAGCTCTCAATGCCTGCCAGACATTATGATAAAGGCAAAAGCTTCAAGGCAGAACTTTTCTGTCGTGTCGGCTCCTTTGATCTCTTATAGGTCACAAAAGCCAATTTTTGAAATTGCCAAAATATAGAGAAATTGGGTATCGTTCGATAGCTACTGACGAGCTGAACAACTTTTCTAATAGGCCTATGTGTCAGAAATGTAGTATCTGAAAGTTAGAGCAAGTTAAACTTCCAGGGCACAGTTAGAAGAAAAAAGCAAAAACGTTCGCAATGTACTGTGAACGACTAGCTAGCTAGATATTCCGGAGTTGTTTTAGCATTAAAAAATATTAGCCAACCTAAAAAATTAATATAATCAACTATTAGTTGACCCAAATTTCGCTGCCGTTCTGTCTCAACATGACCTTGGAGGGCAAACCACAGTGATTTTCAAGTTTTTCAATTTTATAGCTGTAGGTATATCTCTGCCACAGTTTGCTTTCAAACTCTACTGTTTTGTCTTTGTTTTTGGGAACATATGTACCTATGTTGTGTGTGAAAATGAGCGAAATCCGTGTCTATCGATTTTAACCCAAAGCGACCCCCCCCTTAAACAGACTAAATTTAATCCTGCTTCTGTATGCACCATTGATTATAATTTTAATCAAATCTTATTTCTTTATTTACACTTCGGATCATAGAGTTAATTTTAATCCGTCCTTCGTAATCGCTGTGTGCTTAAAGATTAATTTTAGTCCGTCTTCTGTACTTTCAACTGGCTTTTACGGCTCATACAGCTACTTGGACTGAACGGATTAAAAAAGGCGGGTTAAAATTTATAATACCGGTTTCTTTAATGGCGGGGTAAATGGATAACACAGCACAGCCAGCTTACACTGCCAAACTTGAACCAAACTCAGATCAAACTAAACTTGCACCAAACTTCGAGTTTGGTGCTCTGAGGCCCGTGATTAGTGATTAGTTGATTAGTGTAGCAGTTTTTCGAGAAAAGCTTTTGCTCCAGCCCGCCGTTTTGGGAGTTTTTGGTGCCATGTCGTGGCTGTTGAAGTGCTTTATCCAAAAATCATGAAGTATTGTGTGTACTGGCTCATTCAGTTGTAGAAATGTTGTTGCTCAGTGTATTGCTGAATAAACGACTAATAAAGAAATGTGCAGGTCCTTACTTCGCTAGTGTATGCCTAAACGTTACCTCCTCGCACCTATCTAACGAAAATATCAAAATTAAAATCTAAGAAACACGATACTTTTACTTCTGTCAACAAAATTCAAATATGCATTTTCATAATTTCCAAAAGCACAAATTCCAAACAACATAACAAAAATTCTCATGACAAATTCACTAAGACCTAAAGGTCACAGCTGCCCACAACAAGATTCACTTAACAAAACACCAAACTACTCCCGCCCGTATCAGTGAATCAACTAACACCTACACTTTTTAAATCCTAACTCCATAGAACAAAACTATCCGATTAGCTAAAGTCAAATTTGTTTCATCATTTATGAAGATTTTCACGAAAAGATGCAAAACACAAGGAATATTTCACACAGTCAAGGAAAAATTTTTAATTCAATCTTAATTTCTTTTACTTGCTAAGCTGGCATCAATCCAATGTAAGCTATAACTTAATTTAGACTTTTAATTTCACTAGAACGCTCAAAGCGCTTCAATATGATGTAATTATTGCCGTAGCCCATTCGTAGCTTTCATTATTCTCGAAAAACTGCTACACTAATCAACTAATCACTAATCACTAATTAACTAATAACTTTTATGCAACGGGCCCCTGGTGGCCAAACGTTCTTATTCACACTACACAACCTAGATCAGCTAAAGTTTGGCCAAACTTACTCCAAACTAACTCCAAACACCCAAATTGCATGTAATTTTGAATTGACGCGCAAACTGAATTTGATGAGCTTGCACAAAAGAGCAGCAGCTATCATAGGTGTGTTTGGGCAAAGCCTGGGTGGATCGGTCCGGACAGAAGGAGATTCCGTAACCTCTGAAAAATCCTAAAAGGTTTCTAACTTTTTGGAAAAAATCGCTATTTCAGTTAGTGTTATTAAGCGTTTGTCTCAATTTTCGAACCGTTTCGAACCATTTTTAGAGTAATTTTGGCTTGGCATTGCTGGATATAATTTTAATATTTTTACCAAAATTTTAAAATCCGGGTGCGGGGCAGGCCAAAATGTGGAGGGAAGGAATTAGGAATTAGGAAAGGAGCGATAGGTTACCCACCACACCCCCAAATGCACTTATGGCAGCTTTCAAATAGCTTTTCAACAGTCCACACCATTGCAACAAAGACTAGACAACCTTGCGACCATACATTAACATAGGGTTGGCTCCTGGGGAGGGCTTGTCCCCAAAAAAATTTCGGGGGTTGTACCTTGAACAAGAATTTTCGGGGCTTGTACCTCAAGAATATATTTGTAAAAGTTTTCGAAAAATTGACGGTAATTTTATGAAAATTCGAAATTTTTAAACAAAATTTGCAAAACATTTTCCATTTTTAAAAAAAATTTCAAAATTTTGTCCGATTTTCCCAAAAAATTAAACATTTTAGCTAAACTTTTTTTTAAAAATTTTTTAAAATTTTACTGTAAAAACTTAATTTTTTCGGCCATTTTGTTTTATCCATTGGCCATTTTGTCGTTGCCCCTTATCCCCGACGGCGGTAGGGCTTGTACCTTGTCCGGGTTGGTGGGGGGCTTGGACCCCCCCAGACCCCCCGCGTTAACCTATGCTTGCGACAATGAATACACGGAATTGCACAGCACATCTAATGACTTGGTGTATTCTGATTGGCTGTTTGGCCTGAATGCCAAACTAAATTCGGTCTGAGACCAAACCTGCAAATTCAAGTTTGGTTTAAGCTTGGTCTGAGCTTGGACTAATATCACACTACCAAACCTAGACCAAACTACGACTAAAATCGAGTTTGGAGCAAGTCGACCATCTTAATCTTTAGAGAAACATACCCTTTAGTGAATTCATAATTCTTTCTTGAAACTAATTACTTCTTTAGTCACTTTCACAAGTACGCAAAAAAACAGGCCTGCCTCTTTCTCAAGGTTGCTGAAGTAGGCATACGCAGGCAGCACAATGCTGCTTCAGTCAAAAGTAGATCTTGTAATTTATGCACAAAATGTTAACTAAATACTACCTGCTGGAGCAGGAATGAATAAAACGAAGTTTGGCTATGTTTAGTGCGCGCTTTCTCAACTTGGACACGACGGGGCCCTATCTATAACACAGGGCTGGTATAAGGCACGTTTTTGGGGAAGTAAATTTATGCAAATTAGGCTAGCAGCTATTTAAACAACGGAATTTGTAGTTTTCTCGCAGTTGTCAAATGTCAGCAATCTAAACGGTTGCATATATTTGGGCGCATCAGTGGGAGCTCACTTTGGCGCATTAGTGGAAAAAGTGATTGACTTTCATTTCAGCTTAACTGAAGTGAGAAAATATTTACTTGGACTGCGCTACAGAAATAAGACTACATTTGTACTAAGATTTTTGTACAAGAATATTTCTTTTATCATATCATGTTGGGAAAAGGACTGGAAATGGATGAGATGTAGTTCTCACTTAATCCCGTTGACACTATACTTAATTTGTTGTCGTCTGCCGTTAATGGTTATTAACCAGTAGTTAAGTTGTAATTACCTTACCAGTTAATTTAACCATGAACAAGTGAAAAAGTAACCATTTAAATGGTCTCACTGGTTCTTATCGATTACGTAATATAAAAACATTTAGAAAGGTATGCAATTAACATTTCTTAATGTAATTAATACAGGTCTACGAAGGAATATTGCCCATTTTGGGGCCAACTTGTCTGGTTTGCACCTAGACCAAGCAGCAAACGTAGAGTAGAGCAGCAAAAGATGAAATGATATGAAAACGTCTAATCGTCACCAGGAGTAGTGGTTAACAAGGGAACAATAATTTTAGAGTTCATATTTAATGTCATTGCATAGTCAATGGGGGTTTATCTGCTTTATTCTTCATGGTTGGATCAGCACCGAAATTCAGTAGTTCTTTTATCAGCGTTATATATACAGGGGTGATGGCTCGATAGCACATATAATGTAAGACTGTGTCACCGCTTTCAGCTTGTGCATTAGGATCAGCTCCATATTTCAGAAGTACTGATAACACTTCCACACTATTTTCGTTTGGAAATAGTTGGCTGAGGCAATGCAAAGGAGTAAGTCCTTCGTTTGATCTGATGTTAACATCTGCCCCATTCCTAAGTAGTAACTCTGCTGCTTTCGAATTGTACGGGTCACATGTTTGCGTACATAAACATAAGTAATGCAAGACTGTTTTGCCCTCTTCATCTTGTGCATTGGGATCAGCTCCGTTTGTCAGAAGAAACGACATCGTGTTATGCCTTGCCAGATTCAAAGACACGTTGCAAAGACAATGCAAAGATATTTGTCCTACGTTCTCTCTAATGTTTACATCAGCTCCCTTGGCAATCAGGAGCTTGACTACTTCCAAACCGCCAAACGGAAAATACAGTTGCTGACATGTCAGATGCAGAGCAGTTTCTCCAAAGTCCAACCTCAGTCTGGGCGTTTACGTCACCAACCTTTGACAGCAAGAATTTAATAGTGTCTAACCTAGTGTTACCAATACTAGCTTGACAGAGAGAATGGAGAGGGGTATCTCCGTTTTTGTTTCTGGCGACACAGTCTGCACCAAGGGAAACTAAAGCAACGATTGCTTCTTCATTGTAGAAACTCTTAGCGTTCATGCAAAGGTAATGCAGGGCAGTACTTCCGTCATTTGTAGGAAAGTTAATTCCTCTCGGTTTTTTTCATAAATTCCAAAAATGTTTGATATGCGTGCTCATCGAATCTAAATTTGCAAAAGTAACTTAAGGCAGTGAATCCACTTTTATCCGTGATTGATGCATCAGCGTCAGCTTCGAGTAGCAAGTGGATTCCTTTCAAGTGGAATTCGTTTTTATTATCACGATCACACAAAGTATGCAAAGCTGTTTTGCCATCTGGGCCTTGAGCATTTACATCAGTACCATTCTCAATGAGAAAGCACATAGTTTCGTATTCGCCAACTGGATCGTCAAAAAAATTTGCATTATGGGAAAACCCGCGAGCTGCATACTGCAATATTGCAGGGTCAGCACATAACTGAGCTGTGATGTTGTTGTTGTTGTTGTTGCCCGTTTCTTTTACGGCCTTTTGGAAAGTGAACCAAAACATGTTCAAATTCAATAAAATCAATCGGACACGCTTTACTTTGGAAGGGGACAGAGATATGAAATGGAAAATACAAAGAGCCTTCCACAGGCTTAATTTATGACCCACTACTATCATATCGTTGACGATATTCGACCAAGAAATAGAATCACAAAACCACAGACTGAACTCGTCGTTAGAATTGAAGAATGTGTTTTGGATCATCTTCAGCGAGTAAAGTACAGGCGTCAAGTGCTCCCAATCTTTCTTAACAACGATGCGCTTTATATCCGGATGCTCAGCAAATCCTTCTATTGTCACCTTAATTGTCTCGGATCTGTCTTCTGCTTGTTCCACATTATTGATGACGTCATAGAATATTTCTATCGCGAAACACTGAAGGCGAGCATCCATCGATAGATTTTTGTTATCCATCAATTGATTAGCTATTCGATGAGCCTCTTTAAATCGTTTCAGGGCATTCTGCCACTGATCACCAGCCGTGGCTAAGATCAGACTTCCAATGTTTGATTTTAGGGCCTGCGAGGAAATGTCCAACACCTTTACAGTCAGGCTTTCATCATTCCATATTCGTTGGATTATTATAAATCCTTTGCGAAATTCCCTCAGCATACCAGACATCTGTGCACTAAAGCAATAACATCAAGCAGATTAAATTACAGCAAGATCTCAGTACTACCTGAGTTCTCTTCTTCACCTGCAGTTTCTGTTAAACTGCCCTCAAGGAGTAATAATTCAAATATACAATATACTTTAGGAAAAGCGTAGCAGCTAGTTGATTCGCATCAGCATAAGAACGTAACGATGCACTCATCGAAATGCAAACATTCACTCGTTTGTTTGGAGGGAATGGTCGACCCAACAAATTCACTCTCCGTCTGGGGATTGCCAAGAACCCGCTAATGCTAAAATTTAGTAAGGTTTCTCCATTGATTTGGTTTTTTGGAAAGGACACACAGCACAAAATGGTGACGAACGAAAATAACAATCAGGAACAATTTGGTGACAATCATAAAAAAGACGACTAAATTAGACTGGTAAAATAATGTCAGACTATAAACCAAAAATTTACACAACAATTCTTACTCGGACTAATACGCGCAACTTAGAGTTTATCAACAGCTTACTCAGTTATGTTTGTGACCATGGATTGAATTTTCTTGAGATCATCTCTAATTATCTCGCATAATTGATAGATAACTGCTCCTGGCTTCGAATCTGATGTCTCCAGGTGCTGTAATCCTTGTTCGGCGCCATGCTTCATGACAAATTTGCCAATTTCTGGAAGTTCATTCACCAGCAGTTTGGCAAGATGTTTACAACATTCTTTAACAAAATCTGCCATCTTAAATCTTCTAAAACAGAAACGCAACAACTCTTAACCTGGAAGTAACTGAACAAAAATTTCACTCATCCTAAAAGCTTCTGAAATATATATGATAAAAATTAAGAAGAAACAGATCTTGTAACCTTCGCTACAATGAGCGTTGCAGGACTCTAATTTTACGGGCAATGAAAGCTTAAATTGGTCCGAAAAGGGAATAATTATGCTTATTAGAGACCTTCATTCGGGCCCGTCGGCCCGGCCCGCTGGCCGGGCCTGATCGAGGAAAACATACGGAAGCGGACCGGGCCGGGCCGAGTGCAAGAGCGGGCCGGGCTTCGGACCGGGCTGACCAAAATTATCTACATTTTTTCCTATATTCACTGCCTTCTATTACAGATTTACTGTGTAAATGTTAATCATCCAAACATAAAAATATTCGAAATATATATTAAATGATTAATTATTTGGTAGATAATCCATGCGATGGCAAAACGAAATTATATATATATATATATATATATATATATATATATATATATATATATATATATATATATATATATATATATATATATGGGTTCCCCATGACGTCGTTCGTGACATCGTTCACACTGTACACACATATACACATATACATACATGTATCCCGCCATGACATCGTTCGTGACATCGCTTACACTGTACACACATAGACACATATACATACATGTATCCCGCCATGACATCGTTCGTGACATCGTTCACACTGTACACACATATACATATACATACATGTATCCCGCCATGACATCGTTCGTGACATCGTTCACACTGTACACACATATACACATATACATACATGTATCCCGCCATGACATCGTTCGTGACATCTTCACACTGTACACACATAGACACATATACATACATGTATCCTGCGATGACATCGTTCGTGACATCGTTCACACTGTACACACATAGACACATATACATACATGTATCCCGCCATGACATCGTTCGTGACATCGCTCACACTGTACACACATAGACACATATACATACATGTATCCCGCCATGGCATCGTTCGTGACATCGCTCACACTGTACACACATAGACACATATACATACATGTATCCCGCCATGACATCGTTCGTGACATCGTTCACACTGTACACACATAGACACATATACATACATGTATCCCGACATGACATCGTTCGTGACATCGTTCACACTGTACACACATATACACATATACATACATGTATCCCGCCATGACATCGTTCGTGACATCGTTCACACTGTACACACATAGACACATATACATACATGTATCACGCCATGACATCGTTCGTGACATCGCTCACACTGTACACACATATACACACATATACATACATGTATCCCGCCATGACATCGTTCGTGACATCGTTCACACTGTACATACATAGACACATATACATATATGTATCCCGCCATGACATCGTTCGTGACATCGTTCACACTGTACATATACATATACATACATGGGTTTCGCTGAATGTGACTTTTTAATGTGAAAAACTGGGGGGGGGGTGCCTCTCCCTCTCCTCTCGGACGATGTGTACATATTTACGTACTTTCCTACCACGTATGGAACTGTACATACATTTCTGGACAATGTACACACCTGATGCCCTCGTGTACATACCTTCCCCGCCATATGTACATACCTACCTCTCCTGCCATCGCATGGAAGGGTTACCAATTATTTTTAACTTTTTCAGAAACCAATGTGTCTTGCTTTTATGACTTTGTTAGAAATGGTTGCCATGATTAGTTGCAAGGCATTTACATACAACTTGTACTGCTGTTTACGAAATTATTATCGTGAGAAACTTTTCTTTATGTTCTTTTGCGCTGGAATTTTATTCGAACCATTCATTAAAAGCTGATTTACATTTTCGGGATCCGCTTTCACTCAAAATTCTTTGAGATAGAAAAGGGCCTGCTGCCAAGCGATAAAGTTTTAACTTTTTCACTTAAATGTTTACTATCCGTGAGGTATTATCAGTGAAGGTTTAAGATATATTTCGAGCTCTCAACATTAAGAAAAGTGTAGTAGTTCGGCAAATGTGCAACTGCCTCGCGGTACTTGTCATCGCTGCAACGGCATCGGTGATTCCTTAATCAAATTAATAGAATCAATCTGCGAGACTTTTTGTGTGATTAAACTTGTAGCCTATGATTGATACTTGACACAAAATAATAGTTTTGATTGATCAAACAAAATTTTTCGGTGCTGCCTGCTGTAGAGGTTTCATCTCTAGTGCTAGTTTTTCCAAATTTCCCCAACAATTCATAATAAATTATGACTTAATGAAAGATTTTCCCTTGATTCAGGGAATGCTTTGGATAAATTATTAAAATTAGTTTAAAATCTGTAATTTTTGGTTAAAATTACTTCGGGATCAAACTCTTGACAGTTCGGAGTTCAATCTAGCGGCTGTCCTTGTTCACCTTTTTGGGAGATTGCATCTGCATCCTCCCAAGGGTATCCTATGGTGCAGCCATTATCCAGTCGCAATCCTAAGCCATTTGTGATTGAATATTCCTAGATTTGTGGAATTTTTGGAAACTTAGTGGATTCTCCCTTTATTTTTATGAACATTTTAACTTTTTGTCTCGTATTTGGGAATTAAGAAATGTAAGCACGAGAGCTTTGACAAAAGAAAAGGTAATTGTTGCACCAAACGGGCCCATTTGAGAAGATGGTAGAATTTGTGAATGGCACTTGCGTTTCATATACCGATGCGCTACCAATTGAACCACTCTCAAACGGAGACCTTGGGAAAGTAAGCAAAATCTGTTAAATCCATAGTTATTTGATTTAACATTTAATTACATTAGTAATTCCAGACATTCCGGTCCTTTATCCGATGATCACAAAGACAGTATATGAGTGCTAAAAATTATGAACCTATTTCAGGGCAATTTGTGAGACCTGGAGCTCCATCATATGTGTGAAAGACATTGTTTATAAAAAAGAAGGCATTGAAGCGATTATTAAATTATATTGAAAAGGAATAGGTTTTTGCTTGATCTGCCACTTTGCTTGGAATGTGAATTACAATATAGCGTTTTCAGATTATATAACAAGTAAACTGGTAAACCAGTGTAAATTAAAACTTATTTGTAGGACAAATACAACTGCGCGAACAAATACTGTTTCAGCTTTTTTGAATAGTTCCAGTAACAACTTCAGGAATCATTTTTGCAGATGACAGATACAAAAGATTTTGTGAAAAATACTTGAAAAATGCTGAAAAATACTAAAAATCTCAGGATGAGTGCTCATCCATTCAGTTGTCCCCTTTTACACGAATCAGTTTTTTGGTAAATCCAGTGAAAACTACAGGTGGGTATCACACTTAGGTTTGTTGAAAAGCTACAGATAGCTTTGATTTTTCCTCCTACGCCTCATTGTTTCTATTGGAAAAAGTTTGTGAGAGTGAAGGATGGACATGATAATCCAGCATTTTTACCATATCTCAAAGTCCTTAATATGAATCACATTAGCAGACAAAACAGCGGAACATTCCCATCTTTACCAAAATTAAACCTGTGTTTTGCAACGAGTTTGCTGTGCCTAACCAGTTGTTCACTCAATTATGAAAAATTTTAATAGCGCAGTAGTACTTATACTAACTAGTACTAATACTAGTTGTAACCTGTACTTATACTTTCTAGTAAATATTAATCAAACGTAACTCAACCTTTTGCAGAAGATATTGCGTCTTCTACAGGAAATTCCCGTAAAAAATGCAGGTTTCTTTAATGTTTCATGCAGCAGCAAACTCTTGTAATCATTACTCGTATGATGCTTGTCATACTCTTATGTATTATGTACTTTTGTTACTACTTTACTTGAGACCCTGGTAGAACATCTTCTGTTCAGTAACTATGCTAACCTAAACGGTACTAAAAGCTCCTAGCTGACTACAAATACCACTCATGTGGAGAACTACAAAAGTCCCTGCAATTTCTAGAGGAAATTTTCAGCCTACTAGATATTTACGACAAAACTACAGAAATTTTGTATATCAGAAATTACAACACGCGCTTCTTCAAGGTTTTACAAAGTCGTTTGTACATATTTATCATCTACAAAAGTTAGGTTTTACTTTGAAAATAGTTTCTACTGGAAATTTTGTAAGAATGAAGGATGTTCATAATAATCGAACCAAATTTAGCATATTTTACTCAATCTTAAGGATTCCGGATTCCGGATTTCTAACCTCTGTCAATTTACATTCGAAAGATTTCAATAAGGTAAACAGCAATTCCTTTAATGGGACACACAGATTATGCAATTGCTGCATTCCCATTGAAGGAGCTAATTTCTGTTACAAGAGGTAGAGATTAAAATGATAGAGGTATAGACAGACAATCACGCTGAATGAAACTTAGCACTAAAAATATTTGTGTCTGGCGGAATGTTACCAATGATGACTAAGCGAAGCGACTATGCTTTGGAATTATCGTTACTTTGGGTTTAGATTCTGCATATTGGAATGCGACGAAGTTGAAAAGTGATGCTATCACACTGGGGTGAAGCTGACTAACGCAAACTAAACGGCTGAGCAAACCGAACCCACAAAATTTCATAGCTAATTGTAGCGGGTCTAGTACCTAATTCTACGTACGAGCACCGTTACCACACCCGAAACCTGACGGATGCGGAGACCGTACACAAATAGACAACGAACCGACTACAGGAGACGGTCGGGACAGCCTCGCCAGACAATAACCGGGTAGAAACCTGCCCTAAGTGAAGAGATGCCTCCTCACTCTCACTAATATTGGATTCGAACAGGACCTACCTACCTAGCAGGAGCTCAGTAGACTCACGCCTAATTAAATGGTAACAACAATTTAATAGAAAGAAACAACAATATTATTATAAAGAATAATAAAGACAGGTATGGGCCGGGCCCTCAGTTATACAAAGCAATCACACACAACTGTAACTTACAGTTAGATGGGACACCCAACGTACCAGCAAAGCTCCGGGGAGAGCTTTGGGGGCGAAATATACAAAGGGGAATTGTCAGCAATAAGGGGGTGAATTAAAAGCGTAATTAGAGCAGGCGCACACGGCAATAGAAAGTACAAGACTGGAGGGGGGGAAGCGAGTATTGAGTTGAACCCTCCCACGAGCGCCCCCTAGTGAGAATTTGCCCCCCAATCACGTAGCTCCCCGTATAGCAAGGGGGGGGGAACCCACCCAATCCCAAACGTACACGTTGGGGAAGCTACGTGACTTGCGAAATTAACCCAGCCCCTTTTTGATGATGATATACTAAGCCAACCGGGTAGCTAGCCTAGAAATATCACCAACAACGGAAAGGTTGACCGTTCCAACCTTAATCCGTTACATAATCAAACAAAAATAACTGGAAATTCGTTCTTATCATTGTGAGTCACTGTTTACACCATTGCTAGTAATCATTTTGCGCAAGACATAGTTTAACGCTAGAGTAAAACGACCAAATAAGAATTAGCTAACCAATAAGGGACGCCACATGACTTTTCCTGTTTTACTGATTCAAACTTTTTTCCAATGTTGTCGTATGCAGCTGTTTTAATAATCCAATCAGTGAACTTGCATTGAGCGGAGAATATCACGTGATTCTGTTGAACTAAAATTCCATTCCCTTCATAAATAACATCTCATCTGGGTCGGATCAGGACCTTTTTGAGGGGTTAGCTCAGTGGTCGAAGAGTTACAAGTTTTTTTACCCAATTAACTGCTGCTAATTGAAATGTGCAAAGCAGAGATGAAACTGGGTCACTGTTTTCTGACACGGTAAGCCGGTCGACCCACGAACCGGTGACCCGGTATTTTTGAAGATTCAGGTTTAAGCTTGGAAAAATTAAAAAAACTTATATTGAGGTGCGGTGAGGTCTTTGATCTTTTTGGACATTTTTGGCGTCCAAAATAAGACTTTGGGGAAAAATTTTGCTTTGTTTAATGTAACGTTCGAAAGTATATAAATATTGTTAGCTAGACAGAAAAAAATCAAAACTAATCTGCAAGAGTTCGCACTCCAACTGAAGTGATCTACATAATTAGTTGAATTACATAGTTTGGAACAAATACTTTGCCTAACTCGCCACATCACTTCTAATTATAGAGCGTTGCATAAGCAACTTTGTGTTTTATTACTGTAGTAAAGATATTTTGTTGTTGTTGTTGTTGTTGTTGTTGTTGTTGTTGTTGTTGTTGTTGTTGTTGTTGTTGTTGTTGTTGTTGTTGATAAATTGTATGGCTGAGGGTTTCACTCAGCGTAGATTTTTTATAATTATTCCTGCTTATAATTAGGATTCAGACAAAATGTACTACAAATAAAATCAAACCAAAATCTACTAGTCCCTAAGGACAATAAGTCCAAACACTTCGAAAAAAATTAAAATCAAAACTCAGAGTCAGCGTTATTTTGCTGAGATTTTCCTAATTATCCGGAATTGGGTTGGATGTGTCAGTGTATGAAGGTTGGGGTATCGCTCAGTCGTGTTCGGACATTGGGGCCTCAAATTGTTGCACCCAGGAATTTTGGGTAATCTAAGTGGTGCTTGTCGTTATAACGTTTATTGTTTATAAATTATATTGGGTGCTAATTGTCCTTTCGAATTAATATCTGTCGATTACTTTACTGTTCTATAAAAATAGAAAACTGATAGTAAATTTATTGCATAGAAGTTAAAATTAGAGTTGATCAGGGTCGCATTGGCTTCCGTCATCGCACACTACCGGTAATCACTTGCAATCTTAGGATTTCACTCTGATATTAAAGTAAACAATTATTTATTCTCGTAGACTCAAACTTCGCAATAGCTTCAAAACCATATCCAAGCTTTACAGGTCATTATGAATATTGTTTGAATGGAACACTACAACGACAAGCATTTAAAACACTAACCGATTAAGTTAAGGCAAGAGTACATAATAACTAAGAGTGTGACAAGCGTCAAGCTCTTAGTCATTAGGCTTGGTGAGATGATCTTAAGAATAGCTTTGTTGTGTTTAGTCTTTTGAACTGCTGTATAGTTATAAATGTAGTATTTACTCACTGTAAAGCAGTTAATTTTTGTATTGTGCCGGCTTTATAAACGTATTTGTAAGTGTGTTTGGTTTTGTGTGTAATTGTGGGATTTTGTGTGATTGTTGTGGTTTTTATTCATAGTGGCTAAAGGGTACTTTTTCATGTTGGGTTATCGTATTCCGACTATTTTTTTCGATTATATCTCTTTTCTAATTCTCTAAATTGAAATACTACTTCGCTTTAAAATGCTATCAACTTTGTTGTAATATTGAAGTATAATCCCCAATTTTCGTTCTTAGCCTATACTATTGAATTACTTTTGCTACCACTTTTCTTATCTCTTTTTCTAAAAGTTTCTATTTTCGGTAAGCCGCTTGGTTTACTGTTTGAGTTCTTTTTTGAGTTCATTCATGCGTAGTAAATCGGTTGCTAGGATGCTTATTGGTCGACTAGGACTTCTTATGGTTGCTTATTGGTCGCCCATGTCTTTATGTCTTGAAAGTACTTTTGTCTTAAATTTTACTATCTTAAAACTCTCAGCAATTATGGTAGCATCCCTCTTCTACTTGGAAGTTTCATCAGACGCTAAAATCTTTCGCCAGGGGATAATGTTAAATACTCGCTATGCGAAGTGTATTTCATTAATTTTTTGAATGATTTCTTTATCTCTCTTGTGTAGAAACCTTGGTTTTGACCCTTTCGTTAATTAGCCAAATCAGTTAATTAGTCAGTTGTGGTGTATCTCTCGTGGAGTGTAGTCGGCCGGCGGGCATTAGTATTATTCAGTGCATTTGCTGTGAGTCTTTATGATCCTTTATCGACAATAAATTAGTAAGTTCCTATTATTAAAATATGATGCCTTTAATCTTTTACTAGGGTAGATTATTTAGTTAGGGTTCTAATTTTGGGACTGCTGCACCCTAGAATTTCGCCTGCAATTGATTAGCCTCTTTAATTGCCGGTAAATACCAGAAAATGTGCCGGTAGTTAATACTAAAATTTGGTGCCTGGCGATGCACCCCCCCTTAATCCGGTTTCATCTCTGGTGCATACATTCTTGTATACAATTTCATCACGAACCTTTTGGCGTTCAAATTTTAGTATTATCAAGAGTACACATTATTTCTCTATGATTAATGCCTTGTATCCTTCGTGGATCCGCCTGCTGGGCAGCGTTTACTTCATTTTCTTGGCGCAAGAGTACATAATAATAAGAGTATGCCACTTGGCAAGCTCTGTGTTATGAGAGCAAAAACTATACTCTGCACGCTAACGGCCCACCCCCCCGCAAATCGGACCCATCACTTCAAAGAATTTTGAGCGCTATGTTTGTGTTCTAAAGCTCGAAGCAGGCACAAAATTCGCGCACGCACTGCTTGTGTTTTCGAGCTTAAGCACATCAACATACAGCGAGTGAGCGTACCCCCGTTTCGACTAGGTACTGATTTGCGGGGGGGTCACTAGGGTCTGATTTGCGGGGGGGGGGGGGGGTGGGCCGTTAGCGTGCAGAGCATTGTTTTTGCTCTCATAGCATAGAGCTTGCCTAGTGGCATACTCTTATTATTATGTACTCTTGGTATTATCAGCTATGGCGGATTTTAACGAGACGTTTTCCAGCATTTTTCCTTCAGCCAAAATGCTTTCCTGATAGGGCCGCAAGTTTCTCAATAATTTTCCGTTATTATTCATTGAAAATTAGCGGAAAAAGTACATATGCTAAAACTGATAGGAATAACGGCTAATAAGCTATTACTTTCAATATCAGCTGTTTTTTGCCGACGGCATAGTCAACTAATTGTACCTGGCCTTGTAGCTAAAATGTAATATGTAGGTTGTGGCTGCGAATTCCTACAACAAAGAGAGCTGAGATTTGTAGCCGCAAAGCCCTAATTCCAAGCACCAATGCTGCTTTCACATTTCAGCCCACGCAAAAAAGCAAAGCACCTGGAACTTCCTTGGAAAAAAGCAGATTCTCAAACTTGTTCCGAAGGTTTTAGCAAGCAGGACAGGTTGAATACGGTAATGATCCTTTTTGTATCTGACATCTGAACTGTCAACCACAAAAAGCAGTCTCAGACTTAATGTTGAAACATACTTTACTAACTGTAATCCAACCTATATTATCTTAATCAGGTTTGGCAACCGACCAACCTAATGATCCTAAACAGCAACCATTAGCGTAATGTAACCAGTAGCTTGTCATGCATAATTGATCCGTCTGATATTGTCTTTCTGTTGCACGGTCGGACCAGTTGCCCATTTATTATATTTCTACATATTGCCTTATCGACTGCCAAGTTCTTGGATTAAACCATGGCCTTTTATACTTCTTTACTAGGGCATATTAGATGGAGCTTTTATCTCTTTTTGCTTGGGTTGCACCCAAGGTAGGGTTAGCCTAAGAGCCTGCTTTCATTTCGCCATCTAAGTACCGGTTTGGTTACCGGGCAGTAGACCGATAGTTACCATTAATATCTACAAATTGACCTAGGTTTACTTGAGGGGTTGTACTAAAGTTACTATGTTAATTTTTAGATTTTTCTAGGATCACCCGAATGCAACCATGTTTGTTCATTCCGCGTTTTTGAAGTTAACATTTGTCCCATTTTTAAAGTGTATCTAAAGCCATCACAGACTTTCATACAGACAGCATCTGTGCCAACCCGGCAGCGTATTTTAGCATTCATGTTATCCTGTGGCTGAATTGGCAAACTGTACCTAAACCGAACCGTTAACAAAAGGCTCCGGCTCCCGCTGGGTTTCGACTTCTTGGGGCTTCGATGTCGCACGAACTTAATTTCATTTAATTTGATTTATTCTCTGAATTTTTGGTCTCTAATTACGCAAGCAATATTTCCACTCCTTCTTTGGTCTCTAACTACACAAGCAATATTTCCACTCATCTTTGAAGTCCTAGCATAGCAGTACATCACTCTAAGTCTCTGGCTTTGAAGCAAAAGCGCAAGTTTCGTATATTTCTGGCAATTTGGGCTTGGATGCCTTCTTTTTACACCTGCAATTTCGTCTGACTTATGTCTACTTCCTGAAGCATAAAAACGAAGATTTCATGAAGTTTAAAGAATTTGAAGCTGAAGTTTCAAACCAAACGGAAAAAAGAATAAAAGTCATCCGTACAGACAACGGAGGAGAGTATGACTCAACTGCATTTCAACTGTTCTGCAAAACTAAAGGAATTGTTCACCAACGTACAGTTCCTCACTCCCCGGAACAAAACGGCTTGGCTGAGCGAACAAACCGAACTTTGGCAGTAATAGGAAGAACTATATATGCTAGCAGCGGGTAAGACTAGACAACAAATTTTGTGCTGAGGCGGTGTCAACTGCTGCCTATCTCAAAAATCGTTCACACTCAAGAAGCTTAGAAAAGACACATTCGAAGTTGTTCTATGGTAAAAAAACCCTAGTGTTCAGCACTTAAGCGTTTTCGAGTGCAATGCCTATTCTCATGTACTGAAAAATCAAGGAGAGAAATTTGATCCCAAAAGTAAATTATGCCGCTAGGTTGGCTACAGTTCACAAGCAAAAGGCTACAGTTTATTCGATGTTAAGGAAAATAAAGTCTTTACCGATGTATTCGATGGAACAAGCTTTGGGTTTCGTATACAAACGAAAGCCTAAGCTCACAACTGAAGAAAGGGAAGCTGAAACAAACAACGCGCCTAATCAAAAACCAAAGAAGGCGAGCAACCTACAAAAGAACTACGTCGCTCGAAACGAAACAGACGTCAGCCTAGAGGGTATTGGAAGCCAGCCGAAAGGCTAGGAGAACTAGAGGACGAACGTAGTCAGAAAGTACAAAGAAATGATGTCTCTCCAGAAGCCTCAGGAAGCCATTTCGCTTGCGGGGGAGTGAATCTCTACGAGCCGACCACAATTGAAGAAGCTTTGCAAGGAGAAAATTCCGAAAACAGGAAGACTGCGGCTGAAAGCGAGATAAATTCCCTCAAGGAGAACGAAACGTGGTCACCGGTCCCGCTTCCAGAAGGCCGAGAACCCACAAAGAGTAAATGGATATTTAAAGTAAAGTACAATGTGGATGGGTTTGTGGAACGGTTCAAAGCAAGGCTGTTGGCTAAAGGCTACTCGCGGACCTATGGAATCGATTATGAAGTTCCGTTTGCCCCGGTGTGAGGTTTGCCTGAGTACGGGTCCTACTAGCCTGGGCCATCCAAAATGGGATGGATGTTCACCAGATGGACGTCACAACAGTGTTTCTATGCGGAAAACTGGACGAAGACATTTATATGGAACAGCCAAGAAGGAAAGGAAGATTTCGTCTGCAATCTCCAAAGAAGCCTGTACGGACTGAAGCAGGCACCACGATGCTGGAATGCAACCATGAATGACTACCTCTGCAACAATGGGTTTGCCAGAGCTGTATCAGATCCGTGCCTTCATGTCAAGAAACAGAATGAAGAAGAAATCATCATAGCCTGGTATGTTGATGATCTGCTAATTGCTACCAGATACAGCAAGTTAATGGAAGAAACGAAAGCTTGTCTCAAAGCCCTGTTCAAAAGGAAAGGTATGGACAAGCTGCATTTACTACCTGGGAGTCGAGATAAGCTACAACATAGAAGAAAAATGATGGAACTCTCCCAGTAACGATATGTACTAAAACTCCAGGAAAGATTCCAAATGATGCGTGCAACTCTGTCTCAGTTCCACTGGATCCAGAAACAAAGTGGAAAAAGTTGGACTCTACAGAAGTTGGACTAAAGGATCCAGAGAGGAAGCTGTATCAAGCTATGGTTGGCTGACTCTTCTATGCTGCAACAGCAACACGTCCAGACATTGCGGTTGCAGTGGGAGTTGTCTGTCAATTTACGTCAAATCCAGGGCCAGAGCATTCGACTGCATCAAAGCACATTCTGCGGTACCTGAAAAAAGTCTGGGCTATAGTCTACGGTATCAGGGGTTCCACAGCGAGGTGGCACTCCATGGCTACACTGATTCGGACTCGGCTGGGGATGTAAACGACAGGAAGTCGGTGGCGGGCTATATCTTTAAACTGGCTTGTGGTCCCGTTTCGCTGGCCAGTCGAAAGCAACCAGCCGTCGCCTTATCGCCAGCGGAAGCTGAATATACAGCTTTAAGCATCATTGCTACAAGAGAGCTCCTTTGGTTGCGGCAGTTACTTCAGGAGTGACGTTCACTCACACTTCACATGTACATAAAGCACCACTTTATTCGCGAGAAGGTGCAAGAAAACTCAATGTCAGTTGTCTACTGTCCCACGGCAGAAATGGAAGCGGACATACTGATTGCACCACTTCCCAAAGCCAGATTTGCAGAACTTAGATCAAGGATTGATGTTTGCCATCTAACCGGCTAAGTGACAGTGTTGGTTATAGCCTTGTTAGACAACAATAAAGTTAGGAACCAATACTTAAAGACTATCGTAATGAAAGTTCTAAGAAATCACCTTTTAGACACTATAAAAGAAAAACCTTCTTTTTCATTATAAGCTATCAGTTGCATGAGATTGTTGTTACATTAAAGCCCATATGTTGTTAATAAGTCTGCTTAAATGTTTCTAATAAGTGTATATGTCACATGCTGGGGGTACAGTAAAGAACGCTTCGTTCTTCCGCACAGTTGTTGTTGTTGTTGTTGTTGTCTAACACTGATGAGGTTGTCCACTTGGAAAAGATGCCATCAGTGGTACAACTTTACATTCTCAGGAATGAAAATAGGAATACAAATCATTGTACCGTTGGCTTTTGGCAGTAGTCGTAGTCGATACGGTTGAGCCAGTTGAAAGGTCAGATATGGTCAGATAAGGTCAGAGAACGCCACGAGCTGAAGATGCGGCGTCAGTCTGAAACACAAAGCTAAAATGACTACAACAAGTGGTCGCCGCTGATTTAGTCACAATACTTGTTGTAGGTAGCACCACAAGCTGTGGCCAATTTGGTTGTGAAAGCAATGGCTTGCATGTGTATAGTGTATGTGGTTGTCTATGTGTGCATCATAAGTCCCTGGTGGTACTAATTTAGACAAATTTAGGTAATATACATTGTTGCGTTAAGGGTGAGAAAACACGAAAAGCGTGCACTTGCATCAGCAAACTGCAGCAGATTCAGAGTCTCTGTGTGTCGATACAACTTTGCCGTATGGTAAGCATCGAACACAACACATCGAGCTATGTGCCGGAACTACCTAGCAGTAAGTTGTAATGTGGTAACTGTGGAAAGAATTTCTAGTCTGTACCGTCTGTACCGATGATTCTAAATTCCTAGGGAAGTACTTACTTGTAGAGGAATAGGACCTGACTCAGATTGGAGATTCTGATTCTGGGCACTGGCAGCTTAACTTTTAGGCTGAAGGTTCTGCCAAGTGTTTGAATTGATAATTAACCGAAGTAAATCTTTGGCTACAACTTCGCCAATCCGTTATCAAGCAGGAGCCGTGTGTTTCTGGTAGAGAGGTGAAGCGAATCCTCGTTTCGTTCAAAGTTAAGGGTGTTTCGGTATCAAGGATTGAACTAAGAAGATTTTGCGTTCTCGCCACAAGGTCCTAGAAAAAATTTCTCCGCAATCGCCATGTAGTGAAATGCAGCAAGCTCACACTGCTGGTTAAGGAATTCCAATGTCGCAAAGTTCTTGCCGACACTTGAAACATTTACTGTGGAATGAGCGAAGAAACGTAGAAATGGGACGCTACGGATTGTAGACATAAACGTACAGCCTCTAACTCATTCGTACAGTTGCGGATATGACCAGATATTTTCATGATGGTAAGATTGATCACATGCATGATGTGAAAACAGCTGTCTGTGAGTGTGATCATATCAAGAACTTGTTGACTAGTGTAACACTGTTCCGAAGAAAGTCGTGATTACATACATGCGTAGTATTCGCATTAGTTTTCTGTCCGCAACAAATGAATCGATAAATCGATAAACTTACGTTCGTGTATCATTTTCGGCTGATCAATTAATCTAGCTTCCTTCTGAACTGATAGATCGCCATCCAAGCCAGATGTTTTAGCAATGTTTTTGACACGATAGGTCCTGCACGCGATGAGTGGGATGTGGCTAGAGCTGTGCGCAGATCTGTCATGCTTTACGGTATGGAGTAGGTGACCTCTGGATCTCTAGCTTGCTGGAAAAGGTGCTGCATAATTTCGACCTGATGCGCCGCGCCAGTTCTGCTTTGGAGTGGACGTTGATTTCATTACTGGTCGGTTTGCCAGAACATATATGCGATTAGATGAGTGATGATCCCCATCCATGGGCACTAATTGTCACACTTACGTTTTTGGGATTACGATTACAGAACTTTCAAAAGGTTTAAATACAACAATATAGGTAATTTCCAATTCAGCTGAGCTGAAGTTACAAGTAACAAATAATAATTT
>JASAND010000207.1:0-39339 GCA_030248195.1 Trissonchulus latispiculum | reverse complement strand
GTTTTGTTAGTGCTTTACTGAAATGATCCTGCTTACGCTTTTGTTTCGGTTCGCCTTGTTTGTTATTTGCACCAGTTGTACGTTTTTGTTTCGGTTTGTTGTTAGTTGTTTTCTTTCGTCTTTCGTCATTGGAGTCTTTGTCTCACTTTTCGTATCCGCTCGACCGTATCAGTAATAGATGGAGTTCCTTTTATTGCTTCCCACCGCTGACGGTTGCCGATAAACTCCCTTGGAACATTGCTTTCCCTCAGAGCCTCGCCGAATAATTCCCAACCTCTGGCCGGAGACAGTGTTTTGCGATTGCGGACATAGTCGTGGATTAGGTCGAAGATTCTAGAACCAGCTATTGATTTACCTTTTAGCCGCTCTATATACCACTTTTGCAGTTAACTTTGAAGTCAGGAATAGACTGGACGAAGTCAATGAGGTTTTTCCCTTTGCTTTGGAGAGTTATGGGAAGAGTGGAGACAATGTCGGGAAGGTCTGTGGGTTCGGTAGTAACAATGTCTAACTTATAAGGCTTTTCCTTCAAGAACCGTCTTCTATAGTTGGCCTGTTGGTACTTTTTCAACTTTGTATCGGCAGATTCTTTGCTTTTTAGCTTTTGAACTACATCCTTTTCTAAAACGTCCTGGTGTTGACCAAACTCTTCCGGCTTAACTGAGTTGGATACTATTCCTTTTATAAAGCTACTTGCAATACCGCTGACTATTCCAATTAGAGGACCGAGGAGAGCAGGAAGAAAGCCACCGTTTTGAACAATAATTTGCTTCTTATCCTTAAGTTTTATTTTCTTGTCCGGGAGAGTTCGGAGTGTGCTTACGTGTTTACGCAAAGCCCTTTTGTCTGCTTCGGACAGCTCCACGTTCCCAGAAAGTACGTTCTCAATGCAGTCTAGGATTGTTTTGATTAGACCAAGATCACCATTTTCAATGATAGCTTCTCTGACCTTTTTCTTGCTGTTACAAAGATGTATGAGACAGGGAAGATTGCTTTCAAATCGCTTGGCCATTTCGCGTTTTTATTGACTATCAATGCTATTATCGGACCGTGTATTGTCGCGTATCTGTTTTTATTGATTTAGCGTTTTTATTGATTCTTCCCCGTTTTTGTTGGTAGGTAGACTCCTGTCCGGTCAAAAATGTCCGTTCTAAGGCGGTATTCCTCTGGAGTTTCCTGGTCAAGATCAATAAGGAGATAGCCATTGGGACGTGAGGTTGCATGATTGAAAGACATAAAGTAAGTTGTGTTGGTTGGAAACATTTGTCAGGCTAGGTTCATTGCTGTTAACTTATCTGCTGGGTTTTTCATCAACACAATGTATTGGCAATTTATCCGGTTAGTCCGTTGTTTATCATAAAATAGGTCCTGGGTGATGTGAATGACGCTGCAAGACCAGTGATGGCATCCTCGGGTGAAAAGTCGAACCAGTTTAGAATCCTTTTTTACTTCATCCATTAGATCGTCAAGAATTAGTAAAATCGGCTCCGTGTTTCTCTTAAGTTGCTCCAGATCCGGTAAACCCTCTACAAACTCCGCATCTGTTTTTTCGTACGCCGACTGCCACTCCGTAAAACACCAAATCACTCTTGTTGGAGGAGATCGTATCAATCTGTGGGCGTTTTCAACTAATTTTGACACGAACGTTGTCTTCCCAGCTTTAGTCGGGGCAGAGACCATGCAGGTAAAGGGGTGCTTGAAGTAGAGAAAGTTACAAGGAATACAAGTCATTGAGATCGGTTTTTGTAAGGCAGATGGGTCCGAGATAAGCGCTTTCTATGTTTTTATTAATGTCGAGGCAAAGCTGAAAATTGTATACCTCTGAAATGAAGGGACAGTGCTTAGCTGTGGCGGTTACACAACTTCCTATCGAACATTCATAGTAGAGATCAAGAATTGCACTAAACTTGGGTGGCGTGTAGTAAACCTGTTGCCCTTGTTGGGAAATCCGTATCGTTCCGTCTGTCTGGTAGTCTATGTTAAGCGGTTCTTCTCATCAGAAGCCAAATATTAAAGGAAACACTGACAGTTAAAGCTAAGGCAATGCAGACAACAATTTTAGTATCCATATCGCTATCGTATTCGCTAGTTTGTGAGTGATCGGGTTGTTTATATGTTTACGAGTTCTCGGATGCACGATTACTGGCAGTACGACTGGGAGTGATGACTGGCGCAGACTTTTTGTGAAGAGAACTGGAAGTACTATGTGTATGACTGGGTGTATGACTGGTAGTATGACTGGGTGTTTGTGTGGGCGTGCAGGATACATGA
Source organism: Trissonchulus latispiculum (assembly GCA_030248195.1). Classification (NCBI taxonomy): domain Eukaryota; kingdom Metazoa; phylum Nematoda; class Enoplea; order Enoplida; family Ironidae; genus Trissonchulus; species Trissonchulus latispiculum. Next base: position 37,068 of record JASAND010000207.1, on the reverse strand, counting down.
AACAAACAAGTAGTATGACTGTGTGTATGGCTAGTAGTATGACTGGGTGTATGACTGGTAGTATGTGTGGGCGTACTAGTAGTGTGCTAGAAGTACTGGAGGTAGGGTTTAAAAAACTATATAAAGGGAGAAAATTTCGATATCGCGTCAGTCTGACTTGATCTGTCGTCGCGAGCGGTCGGTTTCAGAGGTACTCTCTTTCTTATGATATTGCCTACTTATAAAGTTCTATCTCGTGAAGTTCAAGCTGTTTATACTAGAAGATTGTCAAAATACTAGAAGTATAATCTAGCAGTTTCTGGAAGTACAAGAAGTATACTGAAGGTACTAGCAGTTGGGTTTTAAAAAGTATATAAAGGGTTAAAATTTTGATATCGCGTCAGTTTGACTTGTTCTCTCATCGCGAATGGTCGGTTTTTGAAAGCTCTCTCCCGACAAGCAGTTTTAAAGTTCATAAAAGGCGAAAGTTCATAAAAGCGACAAAGTTAGTAAAAGTTCAAAGTTAATACAAGCAGTTCTTAGGGGACATATAAACGATTAAATAATATATATACTCGAGGTTCACTAAAGTACATATAAACACAAAGTCCATAAAAGCAAGAATACATATAAACGATAATTTTTCAAAAGTACATATAAACGGTAAAGTTAATACAGGCAGTTCTTAAAGGACATAAAAGCAAGAATATATATGAACTCTAAAAGTACATATAAACGATTGATTAATTTTTACTCTTTTAATTTTGATCATGTCTGGAATTTCTCAGTTAAACGCTGCTATTGCTACCGGTACTTGGAAGGGAAACCCGGTGATTACCCAGGGCCTGAGAGACCAAGCCATCTCCTTAATTAAAAGTGAGTGGGATGGTAAAGAGGTAATTGGGACCGATGAGTTTTGGACATATGCCCAATCCCTTCCCCGGGAAGCTCCTCCACCACCAGCTAACACTTCCCACGTCTGCCCCACCTGTAAGGAGACGTTCTCCAATTTGGTCCAGCTGCAAAAGCACAAGGCGACCCATTCTTCCAGACCCCTGTTCCATTGCCCAAAATGTGAGAAGTCGTTCACCGAAAAACATAATATGACCCGCCACTTTAAAAAATTCCACCCCAATGAAACTCCATCCTACGAATGCATAAAATGCGGCTTTACATACAAGACCTACAAAGGTTATCAGGGACATCTCAGAACTCACCGGGAAGCCCCACGAATCCAGGATCCCAGAACTCTTAGGCAGACCCACTTCTCCAACCTTCCAACTGAGGACGCCCCCAAGTTGACTAGGAGTGTTGTAAAGGATCTTCCCGAAGACCTAGCCCAAATCTACAGGGAAAATTGGAGCAGAATTAGGACTCGATATTTTGTTTCATCTGGAATTCAAACAGGTACAACTTCAGGATGGACAGTGCGTCTTAGATTAAGGACCTGGTCAAAATTATTTTCAAACTTCAGAGATGGCAATTTAAATTCAACCTTTCCTTTGGATTTGTGCTTAGGAATATTGAAGACGGGGAATTGAGGTACTACTTACCCATCTGGAAATAACCGGTATTTCGACGAACCTATCCACATTTCAAATGAAGGCGATCTGGGAAAAATTTACTATGAGTTGGACCGGGGAGACATTTTAGAGTGGGTTAGGCAGCAACGCCCTAATACAAAGTGGACTGTCCACCAAATTACAAATGACTGCTTCTATATTAATAAGTTGATTTCGTACGCTGTGGGCGAAGCTAGGTATCTTCCTGACTATGTAAAGAATAACAGGGGTCTCAATGCATTAGTTACTAACTATAATAATGGAAGGCCCTACCAAGATGAGAAGTGTGTGTTTAGATGCTTAGCGCTGGCAACGGGTTCGAAATTGAGTACTTTAGAGGAAAAAACAAATGAGCTAATTGAGCAGTGGGTACAACCTGAAGATGAATTTAATATTTAATTTAATTTACTCTGGAGGACCTAGACGATCTTGAGGAAAAATTTGATATTGCAATTACGGTTTACGAACTTGGACCTACAGTTGAGGAAGCCGATGAAGAACCCGAGGATCTGAACGAACTTGTAATTCAAAACCACGAAAGAGATCAAGAAATTACTGAAGTTGCAGCCAAACTTATCCGACGACCTTTAGGAAAGAAATCCAGGAAAATGGCCCTAAATATTTACGAAAATCACTTCTCCTTTAGCAAAAATCTCAACAAGTTCACCCTTACCTGGAAATGCTCCAACTGCGAAAAATTATTCCATCACCACTCTCATTTCATCCGACATACTAAAAGTTGTGAGGTGGGTATCAAGCATATCTTCCCTGGAGGTGGGGTTGGACCTACAAAAACGATACTGCAGAAAATTAGTGATCTGGGAATCCCCTCGCCTGAATGGTACTACCCGTTTAGAATAGCCTACGATTTTGAGTGCATGTTTAAACTCACTGATAAGTAGAGTGGACCAAAGTTGATTTACGAAAAAGAGCTAATTCCAGCCTCAGTTTCTATTGCATCCAATGTCCCTGGGTACGAGAATCCAAACTGCCTTATTACGACTGGGGATCCCTACGACTTAGTGATCCGAATGAAGGATTACATGGAAGAGATAGCCGATAAGGCCTACGAACTTCTTAGGGAAATCTACGAGCCCACACTTTCCGGTCTAACAGAACACGAGAAACTCCTGGCAGAATTTGAAACCTGGTTAAAGGAAATTCCAACTCTAGGATTCAACTCGGGGAAATTTGATATGAACCTTATAAAGTCTTGTCTAATTACCAACTTAATCCTAATTGGCCAGGAAACCAAGTATGTTGTGGAAAAGAATAACAACAATATGGCCCTGCCTACCCCCAAATTGTACTTCCTTGACATCACAAACTACCTTGCCGCTGGGACCTCATACAAAAAGTGGTTAAATGGTTTTAAAATTGAGATCAAAAGGGTGACTTTCCCTATGAGGCCTTCACTTCCCTCGAGTTCCTAGATCATGGATTTCCCCCCGTGACTTGTACTATTCAACCCTTAAACAACAGGAAATTTCAGATGAGGACTTCACAGCCGTTGTAGCAGCATGGCGGAAAAATAAATTTAAAACTGTAAGGGATCTCCTAATTTGGTACAATAATTTGAATATAGGACCCTTTCTTCAAGCAACGGAGTTGGTTCTGCAGCTGACTCTGATCCCGATCTAGCACTCAAGGGGGAAATGTTTAAACTTTTGGGAAATTCTTACTATGGTCGGACAATTACAAATCTAGAAAAACACCAGGATGTAAAATATTGTCAAAGGTCTGGGGCTAGCCGGGAAGTAAATGGATGGAGGTTTAGAAGATTAGATGACCTGGGAAACGGGATATATGAGGTTCAATCGGCTAAGTCAAAAATTGTCTACAGGCTTCCGGAATTAGTGGGGTTCTTCGTCTACCAGTACGCCAAACTTAAGATGCTTCAGTTCCACTATGACTGCCTGAAACCCAATTTGTGGTCCGAAACCTTCCAACTCTGCCAAATGGATACAGACTCCTTCTACTTTGCCTGCTCTTCTAAAAACTTAAGTGATTGTGTCCCTATTAGAAATGAAGGTAGGTGGCAACAGGCACTCAAGGATTTCTTTGTTCAAGACCCTAGCCAGAAAAGAATACCCGGTTTGTTCAAAGAGGAATGGACTGGGGACGGTATAATAGCACTTTGCAGCAAGACCTACCTGGCATGGGGAAAGACGAATAAAGTGTCATATAAAGGAGTGAGCAAAACCCTAAATACCTACACCCCGGAAGATTTTAAAAATGTTTTAGAAACGGGGAATACAATGTCTGGAGAAAACAGAGGACTTAGAAGCATAGACAATAAAATAATACAATACTTTCAAACTAAAGGTGCCCTACCCTACCTCTACCCTAAAAGGAAAGTTCTAGCAGATGGGGTGAGTACGGCTCCATTGGATATATGATTGTTTGTTTTATCCCAACAGCCCTCTTAAGGGCTAAATGTGTATATGTATATAGATATGCTGTATAGAAACGCTAAAAATCCAAAAAAATCAGAATTAGAAAATACCAAAAACATTAGGGCCGGACTAGTAGTGTAAGTACGTAGGTAGACTAGGTAGATAGGTATGTAGGTAGGTGTCCGGTAATGGGCCGACGCCGGGTCCCAAGCCCCGGGGGAAGAACGCAGAGGGACGGTGATGAGAAAGCTTGGAGAGGTGTGAATGCTTTTGGAACTGGAGGTATATACTGGGTGTTGTCAAGGTGTGTGGTTGGTAAGGGCAGGAACTGGGTGTAATACTAGGAGTATGGCAGGAAGTACTGGGGGTAATAACTGGATGTTCGACAGGAAGTACAGGGGTTACTGGGGGACAGGGGGTATATACTGGGTGTTTATTTTCCCAGTGGTCATGCAGTACAAAAACAAGGAAACCAAGGGCAGGAGGAAAAACTAGCAGATATTGACACAGGGATGACGTAATAACCCGGTAAAGGGATGGGAGGGAGTGGGAGGGAAAATTTGGGATTGGGATTGCGGGTCGAAACGGCCGCCCTATACTACTTACCCATCTTGCTGTACAGTTTTTGTGACTTAGACATCCGGTTACCGGACTTAGACCGGATTTTCGGAGATGTCTTGGGCCAAAAACCAATATGCTAGAGTATGAATTAATTAGCATTCTCTTTCCGAATCTGAAGCGTGTTTTATTGAATTGGCATCCGGTAACCGGTGTAAAGGTTTGTTTGTTGCCAGTAAACGACAGATTTAAACTCAAAAGAAGACTACTAGGTTCGTGAGTGTGCGCATGTCAAATCTCGTCCCTAAACTCGCTAATCCCTAAACAACTACAGCAGGCGCCGGCAGTCCAAATTCGGTACCGTGAGTTTACTGGTTTTTGAACAAATAATATGATTGACAAAAATATGGAAAAGGCATAAATTTACAGTTCAAACGGAGTAAACATTTTCATAATTATTCAGTACACAAAACAAAATTCACTTCACAAAAAAATAAAAGAAAGAGGGAATAACCCAACACCCAACTTAGGAGGGAACAAAGTCCCCCAACCAAAGACTTACGGAAAAAGGGGATTCCCCAACAACGCAGAGATGAGCCCAAAACGCAACCGTTCCGTGCGAAAGACTTGAGAAGACTGAATTTGCGCTGAATTTCAATGGCGGAAACAATTTAGCTAAGGAACCGAGGTTCCTACACGGAAGTACAATTTTTCATTTATCGTTCATAAAGATAACACTACATTTTGAGTAATTTCAAAGAAAATCAAGAATAATATCCGAAAATAGTCCACACCGGATATAGACCGGATATGATGGTTTTAACGGATTCTCCTCCTCCTGAGGTTTCTAAAAATATATACTCAATATAGGCTAACTCGGAGGTAACATTTTTAGTTGAATCTGGTAGTCGGGTAGATGAGCCCAAAACGCAACCGTTCCGTGCGAAAGACTTGAGAAGACTGAATTTGAGCGGAAGGGCCGGAACTGCAATCAACAAGATGGAAAGGGCTGGTCCAGTGGACGAATCCGGAAAAGAGCCCTGATGTTTCACATACGAAAGAGTCAGAAAACGAGCCTTATCTGCCATTTTATAGATGTCCTGAACTTTAGCATAGAGCTGTTGGAGACTGCAAACTATCGTAATAGTGTCACGAGAATCTCGAGGTTTTAAGCTACTCGGCTCCCTTGCCCATTTCTGCACAGCGGCCTCCCAATTTTTGAGTTCCTGGGATTCAATGAAGGCCGGGATTGTCACAGGGTGAATGTCCCTATGCCTCAGAATTTCCTCCAGATCATCCTTGGTGAGGGGAGGATTCGTGTTGGTCTTAGGCTCATTCGAGGATCTAGCTGCTGCCTCTGCTGCACGACGCAAAACAGGATCCGCCACTGAACCTGACGAAGAACCGTTACCCGCACAACGGCGCAGACGCTGGGTCTTCGACAGGTTAGGGGGAAACGCCTGCGTCAGATTGAGAGTAGCATCACTGGCAGCTCGACCCCACGTAGAGCACCCCGGAGAAGCCGACGTCGACGTCCTAGCCCCCTCTGGTTCGGTTTCAAGATAAATTTCGACTGTGGAGGGCTGATCGTCCTCCTCCTGAGCCGATTCGGCCTGCTGAGCATTACCTCCGGGAGCACCCGGCTCTTCTGACTGATCTGAGTCACGCTGCATTTTTCCACAAAATTTTGAAGACTTTTTAAAATAAACCAGAAAATTATCAAAATTTCACTAGAAAAAAAAACCAAAATTACATATATACCCACAGCACAAAATAAAAACTAAATTACACACACAAAACAAATACCACAAATTCACTGGTGAAATGACATGGACCAATAGGAGCACAACCAGACTTAACCTAAACACAAAACAAAAATGCATTAGACACATATATACATGCGTGAACAAAATTAGCAAAAATTTAAGCGAAAATAGAATTACAGTTCAAAACCCAAGATTTCAGGGTCCAGTGTTCCTCCGATACTGGCTCACCACTCCCGTGGGCGCAAGCACTGGTTAGAAATGTCCCACCACCAGTACGAGGTGTCCGATCCAAAAGCTGGATGGAGTGGACGAGGGTTTTCCGGTACTCCAAATCTGGTGTTAGTGGTAACTCCCGAACCATGATACATCATGGTAAATTCTCCACGGTGAAAGACGCGCGGAGCCCGTTGACCACAGGTTGGGCAGTTGTCTATCCGGGCAAATTCCGGAGTAATAGGCCTGGAAATGTACCCCTGCGGGGTTTGATGCAAGGCAATAATAATTGGGACTCCGGGAGGTGGCCGTGTGGGCGGCGGTCGTGGCATCACGGGACGAGGCACCAGATAAGGATGCATGCGCCCAACAGGCACTGGGTACCTGACCACAATATGGACCGGGGTCTTTGAGGAGGCGCACCCGGACGGACCACCCGCGGAGGAAAAGGCGGAGAAAAATTTTGCACAAAGTGTCTTGGGGGGTGAAGTCCCCGACTGGCTGTCTAGGTCGAATCGGGATAGGATAGGAATGTACCTGGAAAAAGTTAGGGCGAACGTGTGGTGCCCTCTGGAGAATAGGCAAATTTGACAATGATGAAGACGCAGAAATTGTGGTGGTGACCACCGGAGCAAAATTTCTTTCTACGGGGAGGGCTGGCGGAGAACTTCGATCCACAACCTCTATAGAAGAATCATGGTCCGAGACCACCTCAATCGCTCGGGAAACGGATGGAGATTGATCTGACATTTTGAATAATTCGTTGAAAACGTACAGACCGACGGCACTGCTGAGCGCACCAGAGGAACACTGGAAGGCAATTTGGATTACCTAAACAAAATATAGATTCAATAAAATTTTATGAAATCTAGAAAAACATATTAAATCTTTTCAAATAAATTTTGTGGAAATAAGCCCCTGATCATGCGAAATAAACAAATAATACAAATTAATTAGTATAAAACACAACTCAAGAAAACAATACGTACGTACACACATAACAGAAAATTTACAAAACCATCACGGTTTTAACCCTTTAGGTGATAGGATTTTGAGGGCGAAGGCATCTATCAACAGGGTCCCAACGCCAAAACGAGACATCCGAAACTATGGCCTCGGCCAAAATACGAGAATTTTCAGATAAACTATTGTATGGCGACCCAGTAAAAGTTTCATCCAAAAACCCAGGAGGGGTAGACATGAAAATATCCCCCCTTTCATAGGAACGTGCTGCCGGCTGCCCACACTGAGAACAAATACCCGGACGAGCATAACGCGGAGAATTTGCTACTAACCGGTGGCCCCACGGTAATTGAAACAAGGTGACTGTGCAAGCGTTTACCGAGCCTCCCGGTGGTATTAGTGCAGGAAAACGAATAGCGTTAGAAGGAGGTGAGGGTGCACCGGCTCGGGGAGCAAGCGGAGTAGGAGCAAGGGGAACAGAAACCGAGGGAACATACGTTTGAACTTCCCTTGAAAGTAAGAAGGGGTGAAAATTTGGTGGTAAAGAGTAACGCGTAGGGGACCTCCCCGCCCCGACAGGGTAGCGAGGTTGCACATGCCCATCAATAGAAAAGGTATCCCACGTAGAATTTGGGGAGGACAGCATGGTTGGAATTGAATCATAATAATAATTTACAGTTCGGGGAGGAGAAGCAGATCCTGAGGAAGGAGTGTATGTCCAAGTAGAAACAGGAGGTCGTGTAACAGTAATAGACGTAGAATTTGGCAAATTTTGAACAGCCGTAATGGATAAACTTTGAGAGGACTCATACGAGGGAGGAGGCGTCAATGAAGATGAAGAGGTCGATCTATGCCTAGTAAAACGGAGTGGATGATCAAATATAGAATAAACTCCCAATTCGGGTTCAGAGTAATGCATCGACTGGTGATCTGACGTAACTGGGTATTCGGAATAATTTGGAAATTCAACATTTGAAACAAATCTAGGAAAATTAGTTTCTGGTGAAAGCAACTCCGGACGAATGGGATACCTCATCGGGGGAACCCCGGACGCGGAGGAGTATACCCTACCAGATGTCGACGTGCAGCCACCATTTGTTGTGAATACGCCAAACGATCAGACATTATACGTATACAATTCAAAAATATATAAAAAATTAAATAACCCACCGGATAACCTTACAACGCGTTGGGAGGAGAGGTTCCTGGAGACACACAACTTTTCTAGAATAAAAAGACATAATAAACACGACAACCACAACATACACCAACACATGCATAACACCAAACGTCCTATTACCTACTCAGACTCTTCCTCCGATGTAGGGTTATATAATAGAGACCCAGGGGGCGGAGATGCAGGAGTCGTTGGGGGTACAATAGCGTCCGTAAATTTTTGAAGCAAAGCTGAAGATGAAAATTTCTGCAAAATAACTTCGTGCTCGTCTTTTACCAATAAAGAAGCTACAGGACACGTCATGTATAAAGTAGGAGCACCTTTTTCTCGTAGATACAAGGGAGGCTGAAAATACGCCGGAAACACAAAATATCCGAATTGAGCGGCTAATTCAATAAATTTTTTTTGCAAGAAGGCAAATCTAATTCCGAAGGATCAAAGATCATAGCCGCAATATGTTGATAACGCAAATCGGCAGGAGTGACCCACCCCCCACGGTAAGGTACGTCTGGACCCAACTCCAATTCTTGATTCAACACCGGGGGAACATGTTCTCCCGGAGCAACTTCGCCCCGGAGTGACACATACATGGGTTGACCAGCGTTCGAAAAATCGTATCTGCACGGCCGCGGGTCAAACCATACTCTTGGAGAAACTGACATCATAAAATACAAATACTAAAACACGTATGCAAAACCCAACTAGAGGAGAGAAGAATTTATGCTAACCTCAAAATTTTCCGAATTTGCGGAAAAGTAGGATCTAGCATATACTCAGAAAAGCACAACCCGCAACACAAACAGAAACCTGGAACACAAAACATAAAAGTAAATACCTAACATAAACGGTGAAACCAAAACCATACCTGTGTACGTATACGCATTAATCCGTTGGCGGGGGATGTGGGAATTCTCCCCTAAGTGATTTACCAATATTATGATAGTGACATTCCAATATAAATTTTGGGTCTATCAATTGGAATCGCGCGTGGCGAACATCAGTATAAGCAACCAACCCCGGAGGAGTAGTTAACCCTGGTTCCGCTAAAGTTATAGGGCGTGACCCAAGTCCAAAAGATGTTTTGGCGGGTCGAAAGTGGCTGGAGTAGGGTAACAATTAAATAAAGCTGCTACTTTTTGCATGCGAGAGGACTCTTGCATAATAAATACAAGAAGGCACGGGTTTTGGGGGAGAAGCAGAGTTTTTATCTTCAACCGCAAAAGCAAAAAGTGATTTTGATTCTCGTACAGAGGGTGTCCCCCCAGCAACTATTCTATACCCAGGAGTCGGTGGGAACGGCATATTGTCCCACGTAGGATCAAATTGGCTGGATTTTATGAGGTGCCAAATATCAGCTGGAATTTCGTACTCCGGCCCCTCCGACACGGGTTGTAGAGAAATGGAAGTCACTCGTTCGACGGGTTGTGCCCTTTTAGACTTACCAACTTTTGCTGTTCCGTATGGCATGGTACTAAAAACAAGAAAAGAATTAGAAAAGTTTATTGAAAACCTACCAAAACGTCCTCCAGAAATACTAGAGAGCAACAGAACAAAACAAGCGCGTGCTGAAATAATTAGACAATCACATAACGCATACAGTAGATTAGTAAAATACAAATCAGAAGGGTAAAAGGGCAATAGAAAAGGTGTAAAAATAAAAAATGTTAAGTAAAATAGGTAAAACGTTAAACAATAGTACTGAGGTTGTCAATAGCTTTTTATAGAATCGAAGGGAATGAATTTATAGAATATTTTGTTCGTTTTAAATATATAAACAAAATTCTAAGAATTTAGGAAGAATAAAATTCAAGGAGTAGGAAAATTAACCGGGCAAAGGAGAACAATTTATGAATTAAAGGGTTTCGACGATTCACATTGATCAATTCCGGAGTAGCATCCGAACGATGAGTAGACAAAATTTCAACATTAGTGGGAGAGACCACCTTTATAACACGGAAGGGGCCCTGAAACATGGGGAGAAATTTGCGGCTTGCCCCCCGAGGGATGTTTGCCTGAGAGACATCTTTCCAAACCAACATATTTTCCTTGTACTCGACAACCTTGGTTTTCGCATCGTAAGTAGCTCGACGTTTTTCCAAAATTTCTTGAGTGTATTCCTTAAGAATTTGGCGAGAATACTGTAACTTTTCACGTAAATCCTCAATATACGAAGGAGTAAACTCTTTAGCAAGCGGGTCCTTACGACTGAGTAAATTTTGAGAAAATAACCGGGGATCTTGACCAAACAATAAGTAATAGGGGGACTCCCCGGTAGAGGCGTGGGTAGTAGAGCGGTAGGCAAACAAAACCCACGGAATTAATTCGTCCCATTCTTTATTAAATCCCAGAATTGCTTTCCGTAGAAGTCCCTTTAAGGGGGGGGGCGACTAAACTTTTGCCCCGACTTTGTCCGATTGGCCTACATTTTGGCGAAGTTAAAGAGAATGGGTGTGGTCAAAACAATACTTGGTCGTTGGTTCTTAGCTGCATTCCAGCCATGTGCAGTCGTCGCGTTTATGTGCCCGACCACCCCTTTTTCACAACAACCAACATAATTAATTAAAAATCTCTGCTGGATGCAAGACCCTAGCTTCAAGAATGCCATTGGCCAATATGATTTGGCACATGTGCCCCTATTTGCGGAAACATACTAGATGTCTGTATCTTATCTGCATCTAAGGAAATTACTGTTCAAAGTTGAAGTTGCGGCAAAAATTTCAAAATTTTTGGCTAACGAAAGGAATATTTTAATACTGGTGCGAGCTATAAGGCTGTAATTTGGCATAAAAGGAGACCCTATGGGAGTACTTATTTGTGCCAAATGGCAAGAAATTCTGCCGCGTGAAAAAATTTTTTTGTCAACTTTAATCTTCAAAAATTGCCAAAACCGCCTTTTTTGGGCAATAGTACCCCAGAAATCGAAAAAATCAAATTTTTTGAAATTAAATTTTTTTGAGATATTTGAACTCAGCGTGGTCGAAAACATACTCACAAACGATTTCAGCTCGATTAGTGAAGGTTTGCGACTTCTATGGCTGCAGAAAGCCTTTACACAGGATCCGACAGACTGAAAATGGCGATTTTGGCAATTTTTGAAGATTAAAGTTGACATAAAAATTTTTTCAGGCGGCAGAATTTCTTGCCATTTGGCGCAAATGAGTACTCCCATAGGGTCTCCTTTTATGCCAAATTACAGCCTTATAGCTAGTACCAGTAATAAAATATCCCTTTCGTTAGCCAAAAATTTTCAAAATTTTGCCGAAACTTCAACTTTGAACAGTTATTCCCTTAGATGCAGACAAGATACAGACATCTAGTATTCTTCCGCGGATAGGGACACATGTGCCAAATCACATTGGCCAATGACAAGCTTGAAGCTTAGGTCTTGCAACCAGCAGAGATTTTTAATCAATTATGTTGGTAGTTGTGAAAAAGGGGGGGCTCGGGCACATAAACGCGACGGTTGCACATGGCTGGAAGGCAGTGGAGAACCAACGACCAAGTATTTTTTGACCACACCCATGCTCTTTAACTTCGCCAAAAAGAAGGCCAATCGGACAAATTCGGGGCTCCCCTATTTTAGTCGCCCCCCCCCCCTTAAGGTTCCATTTAGTCGTTCGCACGCCCCGTTGGTCTGAAGGTGGTAGGCTGTAGTACGTACCTTTTTCGTCCCCAAAAGTTTACACAAGGACTCCATGAGAGCAGAACAAAAAGGAGTACCTTTGTCCGTAAGAATTTCCCTAGGAGCTCCATGAACCGCAATAATATTTTCGGCAAAATTTTTAGCAATCGTTTGCGTTTGTTCATTTGGCATAGGAAAAGCCCAACCCCAACGCGTCAGAAAATCAACCACAACCAATACCTTAGAATTTCCAGAGGAGGTGGGTGGGGCGTGCATGACATCCATGGAGAGCCTCTCAAAAGGGGCTTCTACAGGAGTGAAAAAACGCATCCAGGCCTGCTTTTTACGAGGTCCGGGATTACATGCAGCACAGACTTGACATAAGTCCAAATACCGGTTTACATCATGAGTTAAAGTTTCCCAAAAATATTTTCCAGAAATCATCCCCAATGTGCGGTCCCTCCCATTATGACACCCAGCAAACAATGTATTATGACATTCGTCAAATACGTACTTACGACAATCCCGGGGTACTACTATTAATTTTAGGGGATCACGGCGTTTGAACTTAAGCCTCCTATGTAAAATTTCGTTTTCAACATAATAATCCTAGGAAGTTTTACGTATTGCATATGCCTCCACCGGATCCTTCGGTAGAGTTTTGTCCTGTAGAAATTTCAAAGTGAAAGTGAAAGTGTCCGACTGTAAGGCTTGCTTCCAAATTTCTATTCCGGCCTCGGATGCCAGCGGGTCTTCCGGACCCTCGTAGTCGTCCTCCAAATTAGTGATTGCGAAAAGAAATTCTGGAATTTTAGGGTGGTCCGCAAAGGAACCAGGTATTTCAGGGGGATTCCGAGACAGTGCTTCCGGAGCACCATTTGTGACACCCGGGCGCTGAATTACCCGAAACCGAAAAGAACGTAAAAAGGCCCTCCACCGGACTATTCGGCCAAGGGCAGTTTTTGGTACCACTTGGTCACCCAGCATATACTCGAGTGCTTTATGATCAGTTATAACATCAAATTCATACAAAATCAAATAATGTTGAAAATATGAAATTCCAAAGAAAATAGCCAAGGCTTCTAACTCGGTTACGTGATAGTTCTTTTCAGCTGTGGTCAGCGCCCGGGCGGCATATGCAACGGATGAAATTTACCTTGTTCATCTGTTTGTTGGAGGACGGCTGCAATACCTAAAAAGCTGGCATCCGTGGCCGCTTTGAAAAGCTTTCAACCGCTTTGAAAAGTCCGGATACACCAGTACAGGAGCCGTAATCAATTTTTCCTTTAGGGTTTCAAAAGCCGCTTGACAAGCACTAAACCAAATAAATTCTGCATCCTTTTTAAGTAAAGAGTTCAGGGGGTGAGCAATTTTAGAGAAATTTGGAACGAATCTCCTGTAATACCCTGCTAGACCCAAAAAACTTTGGACATCTTTCACAGTTTGTGGAACAGAAAAATCCTTAACAACACGAATTTTCTCCGGATCCGTGGAGATCCCGGAGGCGGACAAGACATGACCCAAAAAGGGCATAGAGGATTTTGCAAATTCGCATTTTGACAATTTTAAGATGACGCGCTCCCTTGAACAAAAAAGCGTGGAAAAATTTCAAGAAGTTTGTCCAAATGATCAAATTCAGAGGCGCTAGATATTAGAATGTCGTCAATATAAACCGTGAACCCTTCCATTATGCGATCTATGATGCGTTGAAAAGTTGACGGAGCATTGCATAGTCCGAACGGCATGACCTTGAACTCATACAGCCCGGAGTGGGTGATAAAGGCTGTTTTTTCCCGGTCCGGAGGGTAAATAGGAATTTGATGAAAACCTGAGGCCAAATCTAATTTAGAAAAGATAGAGTGTCCCAAAATTGCCTCAAAAAGTCCGTGGATATAGGGGATGGGGTAGCAATCCTTTTTAGTGATTGCATTTAATTTCCGATAATCAACACATAACCTCCAGTCCCCGTCCTTTTTGGCGACCAGAATAATGGGAGAAGCCCAGCGGCTCCTGGAGGGCTGTATGAGTCCCTGTTCCAACCTTGCAGCAAGTTTTTCGTCTATGATTTGCCTTTGTGCAGGGTTGACTTTGTACGCCCGCGCCTTTATGGGGCGTTTTCCCGGTTCAATTTCAATGTAGTGATAATCAATTTCAGTTTTGCCACAGCCTCCGGCTGCATCCCAAGTATTTGGAAAATTCAAAATCATAAGTTTTAGCCTGCGTTGGTTCCTACGCGTCAGGCAGCAATCAGTAAGTTTGATTTTTTCGAACAAGAGAGCGCGCGTCTTTCTGCTTCCGCAAAAGCAGGAGAATTTACAATTTCAGTTAAGTTATTGGAGGCGCCCCCCTGTTCCAGAGAGACTGCCTCCCCAGAAGAAGGATTTTTCTGAGTTGACATTTCAAGTAGTTGTTGGCGTGTTATATACGTATATCCGGGCTCACCCGGATGTACTTGCCTTGTAAATTTTACCGGGACACACGGCCCGGGTTCGAGAGCTTCGCACTCCTCTTCCCCCACTAGATTCTCCGAAGACGCAGGACCAATGGACTCTCCACTGGCTTGCCCGGACAACGGCCCAGACACACCAGGGAGTTCCCCAGGAGAGCCGCCCGGACAACGGCCCAGACAACCTCCTCCGGAAGAAACGTCCTCCTGCGACTTAGGGGAATCTTCAACCCAATATTGAAGCTGGTCAGAAAACCCCACTGAAACTAAAGGAAAAGGCCTTTTCAAGTCTTCAGGTAAAGGTGCTAATTGTTCTGAGGGAATTAATGAAGGTTTCAAAACAGCTGTCTGACCTAAAGAGGGGGAGGCTACCCCCTCTTTTGAAATTTTTTGAGGTTCAGGGGGAGTAGACAAAGCCTTTGCTAGGGTGGTATTTTCTTTAACAACTTCTAATTCCAAATTTTCTTCTTCTAGGGGGTGGCCTACCCCCTCTTTTGAAAAAAATATTTGAGTCCATGTTTTCTTGAATGGCATTGAAACACGATTTGTTGATCATCTTGAGCCTTTTGCTGTAGATATGGGTCGAATGGAGAACCTTCCCGGAGTGGAGGGTCCCCCATACGTGCATCAACAGCAAAAAGCAAATCGCGTGCAAATTCGTCTAAATGAACTTGGGCCGGAGTAAAAATGTTGAGATCGCCCAAAACAGGTTCCCGGGCGGAATAATCCCGCACAGGAGTAACCGACCCAAGTACTGTGGCCTGTGGAATGGTAACTGGAGATGGAGTAGGGTTTACCATTAGAAGTTCAAAGAAATTCTCCAAAATTTGAACCACCCCAGCGTAAGGTAAAACTTTGTGTTCAGACAATAAAGATTCCATGGGGTCGAAGAAGCACAGTGGTCCCCGAACAGCGGAGGAGGTTCGAGCCTGCGCCCAGACCTCCGAGGTGGGGGGAACAACTACGTCCACTGCCATCACACACCAGTTTGCTAAAAATTCGGCCCGAATATCGACCGCGGAAAGTAGTGGATGGCGGATGCCTTGCATGTTAACCTCATTTGAAGAAAATAACAAGTCCCACTGGAACATTTTCATAAAGTCGGTGCCAATTAACATATCACGATAGAATTCTGGTGCCATATGAAAAGACCAACCGTATTCTTTGCACCCCACTGTGAAAATAACAAAAACTTTGGCTGAAATTTTTAGGGGAGCGTTATTTGAAGTGACGGCAGTGATGGGGTCAGGGTGGTCAATACGCACTTCCGCCCCACTGGCTAAAATTCTTTGAACTGTTCGGGGACTAATGATAGAAATTGACGCCCCGGAATCTATGATTGCCAAAATTCTTGCGGCCCCAGATATTGCTAAAATAGCGGGCACGTTATCCGCTGCCGCCAGTACCTGTTCGGATTCAATTCCAGCCGAGGCCCCCGGAGTCACCGCTACGGAAGCTAAATGGCCTGAAACAGGATTTTCCTTGTCTTGCACGGCGTCGATAACGGTGGGCTGTTCCGTCTCCGTGGCCACTGAGACACTCTGTGCCTGTACTGACTGGGAAGGGGGCATCCCCCCGAGAACTGGAGAAAAACCCGCAGCCCAAGTAGGAGGTGGGTGTTTTTCAACAAACATAATCGAGTCATATTCCGATTGATTAGGGCATAAACGTTTCAATAAAAGCGCCATTTCACGCATTTGATTAGATAAAGCATAATGATATTCTTGCATGAAGCTGTACGTATCTCGATGGATGGCCTGTAAATGGGTCAAATTATGAACTACTTTTGAAAAAACACTTGACAATTGGGCTTCTGACATAGACAAATCGAGATGTCGAGAATCCAGTTCAGTGGATAATGAAAGCGCCTCCGGGCTAGACTGGAGGGGCCCCTCCCCCCACGGAGCAGGACCGCCACCCGGCCGGGCTGACACCATAGAAACTTGAAAGTGGCTAAACATCTGATTTGCTTGTTGTAAAGTGACTCCAGTGGAAGGGGGAGCTGACCCACCCGAGGGAGGGGCGGCTTGCGCTCCCGCTCCCGAATCCGACGCAGGTACAAAATTTTGTGACAACTCCGGAATACCAGCATTTGCCATGACAATACGCTGATACGGAATTGGAGGAGTTTGAGCAGGAGTGGGATAAAAATTTTGGGCCGGAGTGGAAGGTGCCTGTTGCCGGGTAGGAGCAAACAGGGGTTGAGGAGTTGAAGATGGAGCAGAAAATTGAGGTTGTTGGGGGTTAGGCGGGACAGAAGCATACTGTGCAGACGGAGGAGGTGGTGTATAGTTCACAGGTGAATAGTACTGTTGTTGATTCGCTGGTGCCTGATATTGAGGAGGATAACGCGACTGATTATAAGAAACGTGGTGGACGCGTTCCTGAAGAGGGCGAGGTTTGTAGTCAGGATGGGCTTTGGAGGGGTATCTTTCCCAACATTTTTGGGGAGGGTGACCCCGTTTTTTACAATACCTGCAGGGGGCGGAAACTTTCTTGCGTTTTTCCTCGTCCCACTTGGCTAGGGCTTCCTGGATGTGTTGCTCAAACCAGTCCTTCATCTCTCGGAAACCAAGGCGGGAGGCAGCGACTTCTAAATTTGCCTGAGAATTAGAATCTGACGTTCTTTGGTTCTGAGATCTGTTGTCAGAACCGCCTTCTTCGACATAGTAAATAGGCAAGTCGTATGATAGAGTGTCGCCCTCCGGAGCCCTGGCTTCACGAGACTCCAGACGGTCAATAATGCGACGCACATCTTGCATGGTCGGGCGTTCACTCTGGTAAAGGGAGGCCAGTGCAAGGGCGAACTTGTCGTGGACTCCGGCAAAGAGTTGTTGAACACACTGTTCTTCCCTTTCCTCCTGGGTGTCCCACAGGTCGAGGGCTATAGCCTGCAATTCCGATATATAATGACGAACTGATTCATTATGAAGCTGTTTTCGATGAGCAAAAGCAGAAAATCTATCCCGTAGGGAAAGCTGAGGCCTTGGAAATTGAGATTTTATCAATTCAAGAAAACCAGCATATGACTGTACGACCTGTGGGCCACAACGGGAGGCGAAAATTTGAGCTTTTCCGGAGAGTTTATTCCAGAGAAGACGCCCCACTGGCTCTCCGGGACCGCGTGAACCGCCACGGCCGACTCGAATTGAGGAAGCCAATCCTCAAAATAAGCATATTTTGGGTCATAACGAGGGACTTCCCTTAGAACTTCGAGGTAATACCGGAAAAGACTGGTATCAAATTTGGAGACCGAAATGTCCGTTGGTTGCATGGTCTCAGGGGTGGGGTGGCGAGGATTTTTGGGTGTTTTTGATTTTTCCTCACAGTATGCACCGTATGAGAACTCTGGTTCGAAAAAGATGAGGGGGTAGGCGGAAGACCCGGAGGAGGGGGAGAAAGTGAAGGTCGGAGAGGTGGCGGTATATACGTACATACCTGTTGTGAATTAGAAACTGGCGGAAAAGTGGTAGAAGCCCGATTTTGGGGGGGTTACCCCCCGGAGGTTCCTGTCCAGCAGGGGGAGGGCACCGCGTCCTTGCCCTCCCATAAGGAGGACACAGACGAGTGCAGTCCCCGCTGCTGGGAGGTCTCACTAGGAGTAAGAGGGCGGTTTCGAGATACGTAATCAGTCGCATCTGCGTGGGAGGCAACCATATCTGCCATATTTTCAGGAGCCTGTTGGGGTACATATGGCGGTACCCGGAGAGGCGGAAGGTTTGGTTGGGACCCTTCCCACAAGTGATTTCTGTCCAGTTCCGCAATGACTGGGTTCTGAAAAACCTGCTGTTCTAAACGGTCGTGTTCAAAATTTGCGGGTGTGCGTATAAAATATTGCCCCTCCGGAAACTGTTCGTTGGGGGGGCTGATAACGAAGTTGGGGAATTTGCTGCTGGTGCGGGTCAGGAGCTGCAAGTTGAGCACCAATGTTGTCCATAGGAACGGGGGAGAATCGGAAAATATTTGGGGTCCTAGTCATTTACACGACCCCGCTGAGTTAGGCGACTTGGGGAAGCCAGAGGGGGATTTTGAGTGCTGGGATGGGGAACTGGTGGGGGGGGGGTGGAGGAGGCTGTGTATGATGTAATTTTGGTGCGGAGGGACCCCCGGAGCAAACTGGAGTGCGATTTACCGAAATATGAGAAGGAGCCGTAGCTCGATCTGGTAGGGGGTTTCCATATTGATCCCGCGGAATGACGTGCCCCCCCAAATGAAACAGCTGAGGAGCTTGAGAATTTGCTGGCGGTACGTACGTATTTTTCTGAAAATCTGCCACCGAGGCCGCTGGAATACTATATGGAATTTGGGTATTGGGTAAGTAATTGGGCTCCGGGGGGTGGTGCCCCCCACCAAAATTCTGCTCCATATAGGATGCGGGGGTGTTATGGCTTGAACCGCCCCCTTCCGACAAAAAACCCGAATTTTGGCTATTCGCAGAATTATAGACAGACCCATTTTCAGAACAAGCAACATTTTCCCCGAAATTTTGCTGAAAATTTGGTCCATTAGGGGGTGGAGGGGTCCCGTTTTCAGCCCGCCGGGAAAATGTCCCAACAACTTCCGGTGAAATCAAAACATTTTGCCCAAAATTTTGTGAAAAATTTGCATCCATGGGAGGGGGGCAGGAGCCATTTCCGACCTGCCGGGAGAGTGTCCCGACAACATCGGGCGGACCCTGAGGAGACCGGAAAGAATACGTACGTTGGGGAGGAGGGGCTGTAGCCCCACCTTGGGAAGTTTGGGAGGGGTAATAATTTTGGGGAAAGGGTAAATTTTGAATTTGTTGGGAAAGGGAGGGTCCCTCTCCGGCTTGCCCGGACAACGGCCCAGACACACCATTAGGGGCCGCCCCGTTTCCCAAAATATTTGAAGTTGAAGATAAATTTTGAGATTGTTGGGGAGGAGGGGGTCCCTCTCCGGCTTGTCCGGACAACGGCCCAGACACACCATTAGGGGCCGCCCCATTTTGCAACCCCATAGCAGAAAGAACACTTTGGGTACTCTGAACAACATCAAAACGAGGCGAAATAAAATTATCAAAATCCCGACGAAAATTTGAATTTTCAGAATTTTGGTCCACTAGGCTTTTGGGAGAGGGGGTAGGTAATTTACCCGCCCCTAAATTACCCAGATTTTTATTCGGGAGGGAAGCAAACTGAGAAACAATCTGAGAGGGGCCGGAAACTGGTCCCCCCAACACCTGTACCGAGGTTTCTCTCCGGTCCCTGTTTGATTCTCTCCCAAAATTTTGCCCCACTGGTTCCCCAACTGCCGGAGAACCCCAAGTGTTCATCAAGGCCCCCGAAAAATTTATATCCTCCGAGTCGTTTCTCCCCACGACCGTCCCCTAGAGACGGAATAGCTGCGCCTATTCTGGGGTGGGGTCGGGGGTCTAACAGCACCACGAAAAATTGGGGAATGGGGGGGGTTCAGAATTTTGGGGGCGGGGGGGTTCAGAATTTTGTAGGTGTGGAGTTTCAGAATTTTGGGGGTGGGGAGGTTCAGAATTTCGTAGGTGTGGGATTTCAGAATTTTGGGGGTGGGGAGGTTCAGAATTTCGTAGGTGTGGGATTTCAGAATTTTGGGGGTGGGGAGGTTCAGAATTTCGTAGGTGTGGGATTTTAGAATTTTGGGGGTGGGGAGGTTCAGAAAAATGTACCCCTAAATTTTGTAATTCAGGTGGGGAAGAAACCACAACTTGTGGGGGTGGGGGGAGGTGGATTTGAACTGTATAAGGGGGGTCGGATTTTGTAAATTTTGGGGGGAGGCAATCCCCCCGTTCTTCCCATGCTGTCGCCCCCCCAAGTTTACCGGAGACTTGTTGAAAAAATGGCGATTCAAAAAACTGTCTTGGAAATTTTTTTTGGAAAAAACAAATTTGGAGGTAGTTCTGAAAAAAGGCGAACTGTTTCCTCCCGAATCCTTTTTAAATAGCGAGTAAGCGGGCGAGACGAGTCTGACATGCTACTCTGCTGAAAGAACGGTCGCCAGTTGTAAAGGTTTGTTTGTTGCCAGTAAACGACAGATTTAAACTCAAAAGAAGACTACTAGGTTCGTGAGTGTGCGCATGTCAAATCTCGTCCCTAAACTCGCTAATCCCTAAACAACTATAGCAGGCACCGGCAGTCCAAATTCGGTACCGTGAGTTTACTCGTTTTTGAACAAATAATATGATTGACAAAAATATGGAAAAGGCATAAATTTACAGTTCAAACGGAGTAAACATTTTCATAATTATTCAGTACACAAAACAAAATTCACTTCACAAAAAACAAAAGAAAGAGGGAATAACCCAACACCCAACTTAGGAGGGAACAAAGTCCCCCAACCAAAGACTTACGGAAAAAGGGGATTCCCCAACAACGCAGAGATGAGCCCAAAACGCAACCGTTCCGTGCGAAAGACTTGGGAAGACTGAATTTGCGCTGAATTTCAATGGCGGAAACAATTTAGCTAAGGAACCGAGGTTCCTACACGGAAGTACAATTTTTCATTTATCGTTCATAAAGATAACACTACATTTTGAGTAATTACAAATGAAAATCAAGAATAATATCCGAAAATAGTCCACACCGGATATAGACCGGATATGATGGTTTTAACGGATTCTCCTCCTCCTGAGGTTTCTAAAAATATATACTTAATATAGGCTAACTTGGAGGTAACATTTTTAGTTGAATCTGGTAGTCGGGTAGTAGCAGTCGATAATCTGCCCAACTCGACAATCGTCAGTCACTAATATGTAAGAATGTACTCGATTTACAAATGTGTGTTGTTCTGAATAGGTAATTAGTACTATTATGATTAATATTCATGTTTGTTAATCTGTTGGCTGGCAATAAATACTAATACTAATCGTGCAGAGAATGTCTCCAGCCTAATAACTAAGCCTGTGACGCTTATCACACTTTTAGTTATTATGCACTCTTGATTAGACTGATATTAAAGTGAAATTGGACTCCCGTTCTTGTTCCTGTCCTTAGACCCCTATTCCTTTTTCTGTTCCTGAAATTAGACCCCCGTTCCTGTTCCTGGTGTTAGACCTGTGTTGCTGTTTTTGTTCCTGTCCCTGTTCCTGGTTTTAGACGCCACCCTACCACCCAGAATGGCAACCAAAAATGTAAAACCGTTCATTGATTGGGTCATGGGGCCGCATTTTAGACATTTTGGGTCAAGCTAGATTGAGTATCACTGCAGATTATATTCAAGAATACTTCTATTGAAATAAAACAGATGAATTAAATCACGGCACAGCAATCCAAAAACTGCGTTTTTTGACGAACATTTAACCTAACGTAGTTATACTGACTTTTCGCTAATTAGCCGAATCAGCTGTATGTCGTATTTTTCTCTGGAAAACCACACAATCCGAAACTGTCATAAACCAAATATCACTTTGCCTACCAACATGGGTTCAAGTTGCTGCAGTTTCCACCGTATATCAAACTTTAGTCAAGCAGCTGTAAAACGTAACCAGGAATTTGATTATGCAACAAAAACCCGAAACCCGGTTTCATCTCTGACACGGACAAAACTGCAGTTAACTAAGGATTTTCAAGGTTGTTGCAAAAGGTTCAGATATTAAACAGAAGGGAAAAGGCAAGAAAAGAAAGTTCTGCTAGGAAAGGAGGAAAATTGTGAGATAATCTGAATGATTTTGCCTCTCAGTGTACGAGCTGGAAGTGTCAAGTAAGATCCTTCTCTCCAAATCAACGGTAAGATCTTATAGTTAACCAAAGGTTGGAAAAGAGTTAAAATGGTACGTAATTAGGTAAACAATTAATAAAACACTAATTAGGCAGGTACAGTAACTAAATAAATAATGCCTAGCTTACTGTATGTTAAAAATCTCAAGCTTATAATCCTTGGTCACAAACATAAGCTAATGTTCAAGCTAAAGTTAAAAATTTTCCAATGACGTTGAGAACATCTGTTACCTTGATTAATGACCTTACCTGTATGACTATTTAGCACCCATTTGACTCCAACGCACCTATACAAAGTGCTCTGTCGGCTCCTATACTACTGAAGTAGGGCTTATTCCATAAGTAAACACTATACTCAACGTTTATTTATTCACCAATATTCAGCACGCAATATTGTCATAGGCAAAAGCCAAAACTTCAACTGCATCCGTGCCACAGGTGTATCCAATTGCTCTTAATTGACATTTTATATGGTGTCTGTAGTTATCGCAAGAATCACTCTCCTCAGGGTCTCGCTGCATGCAAGTGTGTATTTCTTGGCTGAAAAAGCGACAGTTGTGTTTGTGACAAAGTTGGCTTTTGTTTGGTTGTTTGTTGTTGATGTATATATTATATATTATATATACATATATATATATATATATACATTTAGAATAACATGAAATAAATAAATAAATAATGAATAATGGATAATAAATAATTACTACTAAATAATAAATAAATAAAAGATTGAATGAATCAATAAATAAATACAAACATTCAGTGAGCAGGACTAAATGCGTTGTTTCCAAGAGTCTACAGTGAGATAATTATTAATGTAATTAGCTTTTTGAGAATGACATGAAAACAGTTTTAAGCACATTTTTCACAGTAAAACAATCATTTTGATGTTTATTTTATGAATTGACTACGTAAATATTTCGGATTTTACACAGAACGTTTTGCTAAAACCACAAATAATCTGTTCAAAAATACTTAAAATAAATAATTCTGAATGTGAACGTTAGTCAACCAGTAGCTATCACCTATCTTTATGCTTTGTACTGAGTGTGCTAGAAGCTATTACAGTAATTGTAGTCTGTGTTACTGTTAACTACTTGTCTTTAATGTTTTTACAAGCAGGCAACTTACTGATACTCAACACCAGCTCTAAGCATGCATTCCATATTGCTCATCATCTTTTCCATCATTGTATCATCATTGCACAGTTTATACAGGACAGTGTATGGATTACAGTTCAGCAGATCTGGCTTGCAGGACTTCAATTCTTCCAATGATTCACACACCTGCTGCACCCGATCCGCTGTCGAGAAAAATGGTTCAAAATCATCCATCAACGGACATTCCTGATTCGCTTCCTTTGTCAGCTGGCTACATTGGCTGGAGTCAAAACTTGCACAGATACATAACGATAAGATGGAAAGCAGCAATAACTGCACTACCAAGAATTGGGACATCGCAAAAACTCTAACGGTGGAGTTGAATTAAAATGAATACGTTTAAAGGCAAATTCAGCCCCTTTATGGACACGCTTATCTGCCGCAACCACACACTCCGTCGTATGAAATTAATGAATAGTCGATGCACTAAATTAGAAACAGTTTATTACAGCTCTAGCGAACACTTTGCACAGCTAAATATTCATCGCTGAAGTCCCTTGTTTGATTTATAAAGTATTCAATTCATTTGTTATAACTTATCACAGTCACACAGACTGTCATAGTGTGAGGTTTTTCGCGATGTCGTCCCATCCCATCCCACTTAAAAAATTTTCTTTCCATCCCATCCCATCTCACTTTATTACTGAAAATCAAACATAATCCCAGGTAGTCCCACATCGGCTGAAACTTGAATACAAATTCAGAAAAAACATTTTTACGTATATAAGTCCATAATTGTTTCTTTTAACGAAGCCCATGTGAAGCTATTCTGCCTACATCATACCATTATATATGCACTGTTGTTAGTTTATTTCGAAAAATCGGATCAAACTAGCATATTAAAGGGTGCATGTTCTAATCACTAAGAATTGGAAAAACATTTATTAAAGTCTTACAAAAAGTCAAAATCCGAATAAGTGCGAATTAGGCAATTTTGGACAATGTGATAAGTAATGGTAAATTTTATGGTAAAATCGGTGAACAAACTCGGCTGTCTAAGGTGGTGATTCCGTTTGGAGACATAAACTTTGAACCCTTATTATTCATTCATTCATTTGAGTTAAGAAGCCATTTTCATATCAAAATGCAGCTTGACATTGTCTCTTCTTGACGAATGCTATGAAATTAATTTTGTTTTCTGAAAATTTGTTCACTGCGAAGTAAACTATTTAAGTATTATTTAAATTATTTCTAAGTAATTTAATCTTTCATATTTCTTGCAGACTAAAATAAATGTTTCCGTGAGGCATTGGCTACATCATTCGATTCCACTGCAAATAGCTGGAGACCCTTTTTAATTATTATGGAATCGCTCTTCGTTATGAAGAAATTAGCTAAAATGTTTGCACAACCTGAATTTTGCCTACTTTTCCTAACATTGGCAAGTGACCACTTTAGCTAGAAAGAGATTGCTGGGCCAATTCGCCGCGACGACTTCGAGTACAATGAACCAATAAAAGCGGAAATCGCATTTTGAAATTCCCCATCATTACTCCTAGGTTACTCAGACGGCTCGGTGTATACTCGGTGTATGCTCCGTGTATACTTGGTGTATGCTCCGTGTTTACACGTTGTTTACTCAGTGTATACTCGGTGTTTACCCGGAGTGACTCTTACTGAAAATCAAAAAGCGACAAAGTACATAAAAGCACCAAGCGAAGTCAAGAAAAGCACAAACAGCAAAGACAAACCTACATCAGGCGTACATTGAACTCAATCCAAACAAAAATGTTTAGTTGTGAATATTACAAACCATACCGGTGTGGCCCTTGTGGTCAGGCGTTCAACCTACAACGTCATGTTCAAAACCTTCACAGTTAACCAGAGTATGATGAGTCCGAATCAGAGACAACTATGGAGCCCTCAAGGAGCAGTGATTCTGGCAGTACGATAAGACCGATTGGTGAGTTTTGAGATAAGATGATTCTGGCAGGCTGAAGAGAAATACAAATGACGAATGGGGTGATTCATCCAGGAGTACCTTGCAGATGGAAATACCTCGGCTATAGCTGAAGTTGAGGCGGCAATGAACTTAGGCCAATAATTAGGTCGGAGTTGAACAGGCTAATCTATACTCACATCCTAGGTTGCAAACAGTTCCTGGGCGACCCACTCATTGAGAAAGTTATGGAAGAGCAGGCAGACTACGAGCATAAATTTTCGACCGACGAAGAAGCCCTATAGCGAGCAATTGAAAGAACAATGACCTGGGCGCGGTGGCATTACCTGAAAAGACACAAGGCGTAGACCAGGAAGGTGTAGATTAAAAACAAATAGGATTAAAACACATAAATCGTGAAAAAACGGGGCATGTTTAGAGCAAGTTTGGAGTAACCTCGGTATATACTCGGAGTAACCTGGGAGCTGATTTGGAGTAACTCGGAGGATGAAGCTAGGGCAGCCGGAAAGATATGGCAAGGCTTGAAAGGACAAGCTGGATTTTGTATAATATCAGGAAGAGCATGAGCAGAGTAAGACTGGTGTAAGGTTGGAGTGACTTGGAGTGTACCTTGGCTGGGTTAAATAAAAAGGGGAAACAGAAAGACATAAAAAAGTAAAGGGTAAAGTTCAAAGTCGGAGGAAGACATAAAATCGGTTAAAAGTCAAGGAACAAATCACGTGGCACTTGCTAAGTAATCAACGAACACATCACAAAATCAAACTGCGAAGTTCCAGAGCAGCTCAAGAACACATAAAAGCTACCAACTTCAAACAAACAGACAAAGACATAAAAGCAACTTACCACACAAACCCGGTCTTACACTTTGGCCACTTCCACCTCCCTTATCCCAACAGACCTCTTCAGGGCTAAATGTATATACTGTATACATTAGATATGCTGTATAGGGACGCTTAGAAAAGAATTCAAAAAATTCTGAATAAAAGCCAAAAAGGTCCCAAGCCTCGGGGGAAGAGCTCAGAGGGGTGGTGATGAAGTTCGGAGAAGAAGAAGAATCAATATTACTTTTAAGACTGGGGGTACTGAGTGTATAAACAGGATGTTCGACATCAGGTACAGGGGCTACTGGAAGTACAGGGGGTACTGGGGGTATAGGGGGTACTGGGGGTACAGGGGATAGGGGTACATGGGATATATGCTGGGCGTTTATTTTCCCCAGTTTTCATGCAGTACAAAAACAAAGGGCTGGAGGAAAAACTAGCAGATATTGACCCAGGGATGACGTAATAACCCTGTAAGGAAAAACTCCAATCCCGGATTGGTGGTCGAAATGCCCCTACTATACTACTTACATAGTAATCGAAACCCATAATCTTGTGAAAAGTGAAAGTTTTGGTAAGTTAAGTTGTCTTGCTACACACTATGCCAGTAAAACATGATGACGTATAGTTATACCGTTTGCTGATATTTATACTTAATAATAAGAACTTCAATAAATCAATTAAATTAATTCAAATAGCTTAAACCCATTTTTATCCGCAGTTTCCAACAAATTTTAATCACACCTGTTTGTCTGGTTTGTGTCTTTACACTAATTTAATTGTTTGCCAATATGAGCAGTTTATTTCGAATAGGTTCAATCTGACAAGTATCCAGCCTTTTGCTACCACTGACTATTAAATTTTGTCGAGACCAACTCTGTAGGTGTTACATGTTGCCTGACCTATGCTCCTTGCAATGCCATCATTACCGGACTGTGTAATATTACCACATCAAGTTAAATTGTGGAAGTTCCCAGTTTGGTGAACAGTGAGAATTGATGGGTATGAGATTTGCAAAATGATTTTGCCAGTGCGTTCTTTATATTTAACAAAGTTCAAAGGGGGTGGGTTACAAACTGGTTGGCCGTACTTGATCGAAAAGAGTTAGCTTTTAGCGCGTTATTAACTAAGCATGTCAGGGTAATATAGTCCGTCGTGGTCATTATAGCATTTATAACACACACATCGTTTCTGGCAGGCTGCCATCGTACAAACTTTGGTGCTCAATATGGGTTTTAATACACTTATTTCAGCTCTGGTGGATAATGGTTTGACCAGATGTTATGCCACGAATTGTGACTGCAGCTGGTTTTGCCAGTTTTGGCTGTGCGCTGATTGTTTTCAGCAACGTTCAAGCTTAGTCGTGACGGGTTTATATGTAGTTATTATCTAATTATATTTCTTTTATTTCTAACATATCTTACCCTGGACTGCACCAACCTAAGTTTAAGAAAAGCTGCAGAATAGCAGAAAACTAAGTCCTATTTTTGAATGGAAAAATAGTAGTTAGTCTTCTACTATTCGCTGCTATTCTTTAACTTTTTTGGTGTAGTCCACCGTTAAAATTAAAGGCTTTCATAATAATAATTTTTTCAATAGATTCAGGTAAAATGATTCGAAGTAGTTTAATTTTACCAATATTTAGTTTTCTATACATGAAATACTGTGATCTCTGTAAATTCTACTCGTTTTCGTTTTAAAACGTCGGCATGAAAATTCCAATTGACGCAGCTTTCGAAAAACTGGGTAATTTTTCAAAATGCTTTACAATATCGCTTATCATAAATCCCCTGAAGCAATAATGATAAATGAATAAAATGACGAGCGATTTAGTTTTATGTCTATTAGTAGTTATTATCTGATAGATAAACCACATGGAGTTGTTGATTTGGCTAGATTCCGTTTGAGCCTATCGGGGCACATGGTAATAGATTCCTGTTTTGTACAGTCAAATTCCTTCAAATTTTATATTAGCTCTGGGAATTAGGCATAGGAAAGCTTGATAAGCCTGATATGTAAGTAGCTAGTAGTATGGAAGTAGCCTGATATGGATGTAGTTAGCTAGTAGTCCTATGGTGTAGTGGTAACATATCTGAGACTAAGACAGAAGCGCTGAGTTCCTCCGCCCGGCTACAGAAATTAAGAATCATTAATTGGGCCTCACAGCTTTCAAAAGACTTTGACAAATACCTATTCTATGGCTCATTAAAATTTTCCGAGTCATTGTCAACTTCATATTTAGATTCCTTATTTTCTTGTATCAGCCCTCATTAAGGATTAAATTAGGACGGACGCTTAGTAATATACTACATGTCTGAAATGCACAAATGTGCATCTACGAAAGAACTACCGATTTACCATTTAAATGTAATAGTGAGAAATGACGTTTCATTTTCAAATATTCTGTTATCTCCAAGTGCAGGCATTCACTATTCCTATTTAGTCTCTAAATTCTATCCTTTTGTATAAATCAAATTCAACACTAAATTCGAAAAATTCGGGCCTCGGGTGGTATTCGAACCCACCACATCCGGACTAACGCTCCGATGTTCTGCCAACTGGACTACCAAGAATACAGTCGCACCAAGCTAGAAGGAGTTCGTATCCAAACTGAAGTGACAATAAATTAATAATAAATAATTATTTGTTATAGTGAGAAATGACGGTTCATTTTCAAATTTTGGTTATCTCCAAGTAGAGGCATTCCCTATTCCTATTTAGTCTTTAAATTCTTTCCTGTTGTATAACTCAAATTCAACACTAAATTTACTCTATCAAACCATTTATTTTATAGCAACGCATAAAACGTCCTATTTCATTGACATTGACATTCATTCATCTCAATATATATAGACTTAAGTGTATAGGCACAGCTCGATTTTATTTGACATTTTATTATCTCGCCTACGGTCTAAACACCAGGGTTTTTTGGTTTTTGGATTTGCGTCAACCTTGCGTCCCGCTAAATTTAAGTTGCGTCCCGTTAAGAAATTTTGCGTCCAGGCAGAATTTTTGTTTTAGTGTGTTTTTAGTGCAAAAATTGTTTTATTTATACAAATTTCGATAGTCTATTTAGAAAGCAGATGCTACTTAACTGTAATGCACGATTACAAGATAACCTGCAGAATATATGTAGATGCGTCCAATATACACGACGGGGGTCTGGGGGCCGGAGTCCCCCAGAAGTTGAAGAATTTTTTGAAATTACAGAATAATCCGTAGTGGAAATGTTTAAAAAGATTTTATTTGGCATCTATTGCATCTAACAAATGCCTTCAGTCATTTTCGATATTATTGACACACATTATTCCTATATTTCAATGTTAGTTAAACCAAGAGTACATAATGACAACAGTATGACAAGCGTCACACTCTATGCAGTGAAGGCCAAAACTATGCTATGCGCGCTATCGGCTGACCCCCCCACGAATTGACTCGCTCTCACACCGCCCCTATATGGGTACGTGGTCCAAATTGGGGTCGCTCACTGCTTTGCATAATTACACGCTGAAATTAACAGGGGCCCAATTTGGGGAGGGGTTTAAGCGTGTATGTTTAACACTTGTATGTAGAAAACCTGCTAAGCGAGTGAGCGACCCCCGTTTGGGACTATGTACCCATATAGGGGCGGTGTAAGAGGGGGTCAATTCGTGGGGGGGGGGTTAGCCGATAGCGCGCATAGCATAGTTTTGGCCTTCGCTGCATAGAGTGTGACGCTTGTCATACTCTTATCATTATGTACTCTTGGTTCAACTAATTAAAGTATTAAAATTTATGAAATATTTAGGAATATCATTGAGAAGAAAGGTAGTAGATATTGAAACATACATTCGGTTTCGGAAACTCTGAGAACTACTGATCCTCTATAACAAAATTGCAAATGAGCACGGGGGGGTCTGGGGGCGGAGCCCTCCAGAAGTTGGGGTTTTTTTTGAAATTGCGGATTAAATCCGTTGTGGAAATGTTTAAAAAGGTTAATTTGGCAATTGTTACATTTACTCTAACCAATGCATGTTGTGTTAATTGCATCTGTAAATTTTTGAATTTTGAATAAATCAGTATCAATAAACAAATAAGCGTGTATGCTTCATGCTGCATTATTCAACGGCAAAACAGTGAAGCATTTGTAAATACCATTAACGCTAGTTACAATAAATTCATCGTGAATTGCACGTACATAGGCCTTTTGTATTTGAAAATTTTAGAAAAATGGTAGCCTTGCATTATTTCAAATTGCCATTTGTGTATTTTTTGCGATAAATTTTTTTAGAAGAACCACAAAATTTGGATATTCTGCCATGCCTCAATGTTACTCAATGTTCTTTGTTAAGTTGTTGTCTACCTACATCCATATCAGATCTTTTCGAAGAGTATGTCCTACGGAGGCACTTGTCGCTTTCAGGCATGTAACTGTAAAGGACTACGTAACTCCACTTTGCACTTACGAAAGTGCAAATTTGACCTTTGACCTGCATTATCTAGAAGACTTACCACGTTAATCCTAGTGTAATGTATACATTTTCATTTTCGTTTATACTCTAATGTAAGAATTCTAATGTAAGATTAATTTCAGTTTAAAGTGCAACTGTACAGGGACAAAGAGGTGCCTCCGTAGTGTTGTCATCCGGGCCTGTTTCGGGCTCGGGCCCCGGGCCGGGCCCGGGCCGGGCCTGGCCCGAGCCCGGCCCGGATCAAAATTTGATCGGAGCAGCCCGGCCCGGGCCCGGCCCGGATTTTCTTCGGTCCCGGCCCGAAACAGGCCCGGATTTTTTCCCGGGCCGGTTCCGGGCCAAAGGAAAAATTGATATAAATGGACAGAAAAACACCAAAATTTTCGGAGAATCCTTGAAACAAGAAACTTTTTCACTTCAATTGAACTGAAAAGTAGACGTTAGATAATAAATATCAAGTATTATTTAAAAACATCGTTGTTGGTTTGGCAGTTTTACTCCGTTAGAGCTCGATACCGTTCTCGAATTATACCTAAATCGGGTTCATTGAAATGCTTTCAATGATATGAGATTGGTGAGTGATGCATTGCTTTATTATACCAATTCGTTTATTGAAAGGACGTTTATAAAAATTCAAAAGAATAAATTTAATACCTAAAAAATAAAAAATAATAATATTTTTATAAATTTTTTCATAAATTATTTTTATTAAAAACAAAAAAAAATAAATTTAATCCCTGATGTGTGAGTTGTGTGTATATTTTAGTGAGTTTATTTGAATGTGAGATTTTAGTAAGAGTATGGTAATTTTAGATGTGAAATATGTTTTATGTAAATTGGGTAAATTAGTGTTGAAAATTGGTGTGAAATCTTGATTATGTTATGTTAAAATGCGCTATGTTTTATTCAGCCCACTTAGCGACTAGGTGGCGCTGCTGAGCTAGACTTGTGGAAGCGCATAGTCGGGTCTGCAAGAGGGTCTCAAAAATCAACCAATCAAAATTCCACCAACACACGCTAAACTATCTCTCAGCCTTCACTTTAAAAACTAGTCAGTCTTGTCTTTCTTATTTTGCTTAGTGTGCGGTCGGTCTTTATGCTCTGCCCTGTATATTTTCATATTGCCCTTTTTGCCTGTCAACTTTTGGACCTTTGGGGTAAAATCGTAAGTTATTGATTTAAGTTTTCTTCTCTTTTGTAGACTCCGAGGCGACCTCGTGGGTCGTCCTAAGTTTATTAGTGGTGTTTTATTGTGTTTTTATTCTCTTTTTAATTGGTAACTAATATGCTGTTTAATTTTTAGAAAAGGGTCATTATGTAATTTCAAATTAGTTTAGTTAGCCGCGACGGCTTAGGGAATATCTTTAAGATAGTAGTTTTGAAGGGTTGAAATATTTTTGGGGTTGAATCTGTGTATATAAATTGTCTTTGTATTTGTGTTTAAATTTCTTTGATGTCCTGTTTAACTGTAGTTATTTCTTAGAATGTTCTTGTCTGAATTTTTCTCTGTTTTGTAAACTTTATTGTTGAATGTTTTCATGTCAAAATTTACATTGCTGTGTGTTTGTCGGGAGTCTCTCCCTTTGCCTGTTCCTTATTAAATGTGGTCTCAGTAGCTGACCCATTAGGGTGTCTTTATTTAGACTTTGTTAGAATTGTATACTCGGTAGGTAGGCATTGAGTTATTTCCAAATCTAGGTAGGCTAATTATTTACTGAGCGTGTATTTAATTTAATCAAAGTCTCTTAGTAGCTGAGTAATTAGGCAGTCATTTGTCCCTTTAGTCAGATCGTTTAGTAGTTCGTTAGGCTTAATTTATTCTTGGCGAGATCCTGCCCAGGTCGACTGGAACATAAGTCTCCTCCAGGTTCGTCGTTTCCATACGCGCACAGTTTCCACCCGTAAAGTTTGGTTGCCCTTACCCTTCCAACTTTACATTAGGCTGCCAGTCTTCGACCTTTTTCTTTTCTCAGTTCGGCTCTTTTTATTTTTCTGCTTTTGTCATAATAGTAGTGTACTTGTTTTTCTTCTTTTTGTCTTCTCAGATTTGATCTCCTGGTATTTATATTGTGTCAGTCATTTAATTGTTCTTTTAAGTGTTCCATTTTAACTCGCTTTTCTATTTTAATTAATTGTACGTGCTTAATTGTTGGGTTTACATTTTGTGTAATTTTTCTTCGATTCCTATATAAATGTCTGTCCAACATTCACCTGTGAAAACGTCAAAGGCTTCGACCAAGCCGGCCGATACGGCCTCTTCAAGTGACGCGGCGGACAACCGACCCTTGAACGCAGATGGGTTTGGGCGGTTATTTCCTCCATCTACCCTGAGTAAGAATTCCTCTACTCAATCCTCGGCTAGCCAGGCCTCAGCGGGCCCTGCATCTACAAGCGCTACGCTTAGTAGACCGTACTTGCGATCAGACTCAGCCAAAAATAGGGCCTCCAAAAGGGAGGAACTACTCGACGATGTTACGGACCAGGGTCACGACGACCAACAAGAGGATGAGGCCTCACAGAAAACGGATGAGTTCCTGTCACCTACTGACCAGGGCGAAGTGATCGAAGACGAATGGGACGAACAGGCAAGTATTAGAGACCAATTGGAGTTTCTTCGGCTCAAACTGGCTCGGATTGATTCTACTCTCCGGGACAGAGAACCTGATAAGGATCCGTTAGCAGCACCGGTGCCAGGTATGTCTGATGTTTCGGATTTAAGAGCTTTTGTTAATCAATTGGAATTGAACCTATTCCAGCAGCGACCACGGTTGGGGTCAGATAGTTCCATCATACGCAGGCAACCAGGAGCGAGGCCATTCCCTCCGTTTACCCGCTCTAAGCCTCGACGGCAAGAGGGGGGCGGACCCTCGCGACAATCGGGGCTAGCAGGCCCTAGTGAACCAGCGGTTTCAGGTCCACGGTTCCGCTCAACAGCTCATATCGACCTCACACGGTCAAAGCGCCCGAAACGGGCTAGCAGTAGCCAACGGCCGGACGGTGGTGATCCAGAACAAGAACCGGATAAGAAACCGAAAGTGCGCGGACCCATGGACGCGTGGGTAGTCCCGCTACGGGACCAACCCACTGTACCGGTCCGGCACCGGCCCCAAACGCCGGATACCGCTGGCCTTTTCCGAGTGAGAGGCCTGACCGAACAAGAATATAGTGTGATCAGAGGCCTGCTTACAGCATGGATAGCGGAGATCCCGCAAGAAACATGGGAGGCACTCGAGCAGAATTTCCCTCGAGTTTGTATGGAGCTACTGCGTATGTGGCCCAACCCCAGCATGGACCCGGACGCAGGGGCTCCCCCGTTTCAAATGGGGCAGTCTAAGCCAGCTCGGCAGCCGAGCCCGGAGCCGGTCCGTAGCCGCAGAGGGAGCCACCAACGGGTCCCACCAATTGTAGATCTGGATTCATCTGATGACCAGGTGAGAGGTTCGCCGGTGGCGCAACCCCGCCGGCGGAGAGATGATATGCGGCGGTCTAGAACCCCATCACGGGGCTACCAGTCCCCATCACCTGTGCGTAGAACGCCTAGTCCTAGGCGCTATTCACGGGATCGGGATTACCCTGCCTCTCGGCGAGAGCGGTCGCAACGACCACGTACTTCGGAGCAGCGAGAACCCTCTTCATACGAGAGTTTCAAACATCTGGGTGAATACCTGAAGGGCTTTAAGGGGGTTAAACCCTTTCAAGGGTCACAGAGTAACATCAAGTTTACTAGCTGGTTGGCGAATTTCGAAACCACAGTAAAGGTTCACGACGTGCCAGCCGGTATGAAGTATAGAATTTTGTGGACCTTACTTGATGACAAGGTCAAAGAGTCTATGACTCCCTGTCCACCGGATACTTTCGAGGACCTAGTGACTAGGATCCGACAACTGTATGAACCCTTGCCTGTTACTACGGAGCAATATGCAGAGCAATTTTATAGCCGGATACAGGAACCGCGTGAAAAGCCACATGATTATATGGCAGCGCTGCGCTTGCTAGCGGTGCAAGCCTTTCCATTCGAACCTGGTTTCGATCGGGAAAAGAAGGTGGTGGCTCAGTTTAAAAGAGGTTTGAAAGCGGATTTGCGTTCTAGAATGGCGGCCCCACTGGCCGACATTCAATTCTGGCCCCATGTGCGGGAGAACGATTTGATCACTCGGGCTCTACATATTGTGGAGTCAGTACAGGTAGAACTGGATAAAGAACAGGCTGTTATGGTCTTTAGTGCCCAGAGTCAGGGACCGCGAGGCTATAACGCCACCCAGGGGCGACCCCAACAGGACCAACAGCGGATTCAACAGCAGAGCCAGAATCAGAACCAGAACCGCAACCAGGGTTATCAACGTAACGACGAAAGGCCACCACCACGCCCGCCTATGGGCAGGTGTTGGTACTGCGGACTGGTCGGCCATAGGCAACAGCAGTGCCCAGATTATCTGCAATACCTGAATCAGAATGATCAGGGTCAGCACCAGGCTAGGGGTAATACCCATACACAGTACCGGAACAGAGGCCAGGAGGGTGACCCCCCTGCCCGGAGTCGCTATGACCAGAACCAGCGGAACCAAGGGCAAAGGGATCAGGACCAGCGTAACCAGCAGGAGCCGCAACGGCAGCAAGGCCAGCAGGATCAAAGGAATCAACGACAACAACTGGTTAGACCCCGCTCTATTAGCCGGGGTTATGTAGGTCCACGTCGGTATGAAGGTTTTCCGGAAACGGGAAACGAGAACGCGGGGCACGGGCAGTAGACCTGGCCCCGTGTCCCGCACCGACAAAGCCGTCTGGTGACATGGTCTGTGCGGTCCAAGCGTTTGTTGTTACTAATTCTAATTTTTCTAACAACCCAGATAACGAACCCTATTGGAACCATGGTGGCTTATGGAGTAGCGACTCGGAAAGTGAGGGTGAAGGAGGCGACCCCCTTCCTCCACCGGACCAGGAACCTGTCTGCTTGTATTTGAATAAGGATACGAATCGGGATGTGAACCCCTGGAAATGTCCGTGCAAAACCTGCAAGCAAGTACGCCGACGGGCTGAATGGTTCCCGGAAGAGGAAGTGGTCCTCGCAAACGGAGGTTTCCCAGACGGAGGAGACGTAGTCTATGATGGCGAAGGCAACCTTCGGCCATATAAATACTGGAACCGATGGCGTAAAGAAGTGAAACCTTTTGGTGATGGAGGGGCTTCCCAGCGTCCAGTCCCGTATAATAGGCGGTGGAAACGAGCACCGGGTACTGAATGGAATATGCTTACTACAGTGCGCAAAGCTATGAAGTGGCAAGAAAATTCTGCAGTCATGGCAGCACAGACTCGTGCCAGGCAACCTGGCGCGGGCGCAACCCGGAGGCAAAGAAAGACATCTACCTCGAAGGAGGTACAAACGGACCCCATCGAGGTTATCCGGCCTTTACAACAATGGACGCCAACTCGGACAGAGAAGCAATCGAGAGACGGGGCTCATCGCAAAAGCCCTGGGGAAAACCAGGCCCCTGTAAATGGGGAGCAAGCTAAAAGCCCTGGGGAAAACCAACCCTCGGGTACTGGGCTTTCAGCAGTAAGCACTGGGGAAACCCCAACGTCAGAACTGGCGGTCACCACTCAGGAGGTGCCGGAAACTCCCATCCTTACGAAGAAACCGCCCAGTATCGTGATTACTGGGGCGTCTCCACCCAAGCGACCGAGTTCTTTGAAACCTTGGTCGGCCGCGAATAACCCTAGTCGGAGAGAGCTAACGGAAACGGACGTATCGGATGACGAATCTGGTACCTCGGGTCTCACGTTAGCACCAGTTGAAGTTCATAGGTCTGGAGCTACTCCAGTAACGCCTCTGAAATTGCGCAAAGATGCTCAGGGTGAGTGGGAACAGGTAGAAAAAGGGACGAAACACCCGAAACCAGTGGTGCAACCCGGTATACCTACCCGTAATAGATTCGCCCTATTGGAAACTCCGGAGTATGCTGTAATTCGACAAGGTTGGGCAACCGTCAACCAAGCTGTCCAACAAGCTCACGTGGTCGCCCAGTCTATCGGCGAGCAGATTCAGCAGCTGGCGGTTAACGTAATGTCCGTGACGGACCAGGTCCAGCAGTCTACCCAGACCTTCGAACAACTATTGGCTGAATTCGTTCACAAGGATTATGAACGGACCCTAGAACTTCAACAGAAGGGAACCCTCCGCGAACCAGACCAGCCTATCTGGTCGGAGGACCCGCCGCAACCCCGCAAGGGTAGACGGGGAATTCGCCTAAACGACCCGAATGAGATCATTGTGCTGGATAGCACACCTGTAGACGAAGAACCGGCGCCTGTGGCGCAGGAAGACACTTTCACTAATAAGGACGACACTAC
>JASAND010000206.1:0-43791 GCA_030248195.1 Trissonchulus latispiculum | reverse complement strand
CTTTACCTGAAGAGCAAAACCTGGTATCGAGAGTACATAGGACCAGAGTCATACTATAGAAAGCCGAATCTATGGGGCTTTTCGCGCGCGAGTTAAAAGAGTAGAGTTAATTTTTTAACTCGTTTAACCCTGCAGGCGAGTTAAAGTGATCTGTTTAACTCGGTTAACCCTGCACACGAAAAGGATTGAGTTAATTTTAACTCTTTTAACTCGTTTAACTCGCTGCGCTAAAAGGCCCTATGCTATGTCCGCTATCGCTCCCCCCCCACAAGTAACAAAAATTGGACGTGTTTTAGCGATTTTTTAGAAGTCTTAAAATTGTTGAAAAGCATCGTCATCGGAATCAGGCTAGACGTCAAAATTGAAAGCCGTGTTACTTAAGCCTTATCCCCCAAACTGAGTCCTGTTTGACTTCAACCTGTAATCATACGCAGTAAGCAACTCTCCATTTTGACCCCGAACCTATATAGGGGTGGTGCCAAAATGGCCGCTGGTGAGGGTCAGATGATAGCATGCAGAGATTAGATTTGCTCTCATTACTTGTTGCTGTCATAGTCATACTGTCATACTCTTATCATTATGTGCAGTCGGGTTAGCATAAAATCCAGGCAGTATCCGATTATAGGCTACCATTAAACGCACCAAATCAGATTCAGGTTAGCTGTGGCTTAGCTGAGGCGAAAAAGGCGATTCTTAACAAGCAGAAGTTGTCTGCAAAATGTTTGTAGCAAGTTGTGAAGCTAAACTGTCATACAGTTAGGGCCGGCTACGCAGACTATTCTTAGA
Organism: Trissonchulus latispiculum; assembly: GCA_030248195.1. NCBI lineage: Eukaryota > Metazoa > Nematoda > Enoplea > Enoplida > Ironidae > Trissonchulus > Trissonchulus latispiculum. The sequence continues at coordinate 43,005 of JASAND010000206.1, read as the reverse complement.
TCGTGCTTAATTTTTTCTAACAGCACGTGTTTCAATAGTTTTCTCTCTGACTCCTGTACAATGCTTTTAGTCAGTTTTAGTACTTGTGGCTGAAGGCTGAATTTATCAGTCCCCCTAAGTGTTATTTGAAACTGCAGAAAAGAATAGTTTTTGTATATGATAAATCTCAAAGCTTTCATAAAAAATAGAGGTAACACCAATTATTTCTACAACAGCGTTCAGTTTTCACCGGAGATGGTTCGGCGGATTAAATTGATTTGATTTTACGGCATGCAATAGTTTGGTAGTTCCCATCTCGTTTTGCTTGTTTACGCTATTAGCTGTAACGCAATACACTGATAATGCAAACGTGACCAGAATTGAAGACCGAAAGTGTTTTAAATTTTTTGAATCATTCAGTTTTGCAATAAAAAGGTGGGTAACATTTTGCAACGTATAGAGCTACACTCCGTGCCTCAAGTATTTTGTGCAGTGGCCTCTGAGATAAGCAAGTTTCTTTGCCTCTTCTCAGAGGAAACGGGTAAGCCCAGGAAAAGTTACAGTTTTGTCAATGGTGCCATGTAAGAATATTGCATGGGACTTCTTTTCTGTAACAGTTTCTGTATCTCTGAAACTAGCCGCAGTTATGAAAAAAATGAAAAAACAAACTGAATCTTATGCTTACTTCAAATAAGCTACTAGGCTTTAGTCCTAATTTGCATATTTGAGCAATGCAGTAACTTTCCATGACTTGATAAACGTGTGTGTGTGTGTGTAAAGTAGCTTCCGACATGTACACGTAACAACAATCAATCAAATCCTAGACCCCCTTCTATGTTTAGCACATGAAGCAAATGCAACAGGTTTTGAAATACACAGGGCGGAGTGCAAAAACACACTAGCATAATGTATAATAGCCGGCTACGCTGAGGCGTAGCAGGGAAATAGGACTTTAGTCCTCTGCCCTACCTAGAGTTGTCGTAATCTTATTTCTAGCAGTTCAATATTATTTAATTATATAATAATAATTATTATTATTAGTTTCTTATTTTAATGGTTATTTACTAATTAGTAATTATGAAATTAATTAATAATCGAATAGTTCGCTTTATGCGCTGTTTTAATTTTCCAAGCGATTTCACTGAAATGGAGGCCAACTGGAAGCAGCAGTTCGATATTTGGATGCATGAGTACATTGTGGATCTGGAAGTTTCAGCTCGAACGCTACGCCTCAACACAGGAGCACTCCAATTGTAAATATCCCTAGACCCCTCATTTGGCAAAAGCAATCCTGCTTCCGCGGATACTCTGCCTCCCCATCACTCATTTTAAACCTCTCAGATTGTCTGCACCAACCCGCTAGAATAAACTTCTGAACGGGTCTCCACATGCCACCTTTCGCTACTGAAAATGCAACAACACGGTGCCTTATATACCAAAGACAATTTTTGTACAATACATAGTATTGTAGTCAGATCTTGGTTTGTATTGTATTGTAGATATGTTTTATTAAAAACCTGGTTTTACCCAACCTTTTCGCAGTTAAGGCAAAAGAAACAATTTTGATGGTTGAAGCTAAAAGCTAAGTTTAAGCATAATCATAGCGGTAGGGACTCTTTTAGGAATAGGTTAATCTTGAGCACTTTCAGCAGGCTGAGAAGTCATAAAGCTGGAAGTCCAGTGTTCGAAACCCTACTGAGGCTCAATCGTTTTGATTCACATGGATTATGAGGTCGTCTCATAGGGGTCAAATCTTTAATCTATCCGATGCATCTATTTAAACATTCAGACTCCAGACAAATGAACGAATTCCAAGACATCGGCAGCTTGTACAACATATTGGAAAGCTGCTAAGAAAACATGCCAATCGTGTGTTAATTTTTCTACTTACGCAGCAAGACCCTGTGGAATGCTGTCCCTGCGATTTAAAGTTGGCAGCCTTGTGTCAATTCATAGCCAAGGCCCGTTGGGAAAGCTGTCATTCGTAATGGAATTTTGCTGACTGTTTGGCTTTTCGAAAAGCTGCCCGGAAAACAGCCAGACTTTCGGGAATTTTACTGTTTGTGACTCCGGTGTTTTAATTTCCACGGAAACTGCTGTGGTATTTTCGAGATTCTGTCATTTGTCCTGAGTTAAAATGCTTTGATAGACGCATCATGCAATAATAACGCAACCTGTTAAGGGAATTACTATTAACAAAGAGTCCACTTAATTCAAGGAAGGAAGTAATACAATCGAGTTAGATCTCGTTCCCTACCTACGACTCAATTTGTGCATTTTCTTCAGACGGGGAGAGGATTATAAAATTTTTAATTAAAATATTCATAGATCACAGAAAGCTCACAAAAAGTTGCAATCAGTCTATTTAGAAAGTTAAAGTTTCTTGTATGTCTGGAAGGAACTAAGTCAAACTGTTAGTGGAAAATTCAATTTCAGATTACTGTTTCTGTGTTTTGCCATTTCCTTTCGGATTTTGCTCCTCCTCCTCCTCATCCTCAATTTCGTCTGAGAATCTCTTGCAGCCGCAAAAGAAAAACGATGTGTACCAGAGACAGAACTGATGCTCCAGTGAACAGCGACAGCGCCCCGCCAATGTTGCTGACCAATGTCGTTGTAGTATACGTGTAGTATTCCTTTGTTTCTGTCATCATTCCATTGACATTATCAACTCCAAAGGTAATAGTGTACTCAAGCGTTCGGTTCGACGGTGACTGTGGCTTGGTATTGCCAGGAATCACACGAAAGCGTAGTATTCAGAAAACATGTCACAAGGTTGTATACTTCTTCGCGAAGTTCAGAACTGTTGTAATTGTTACTGTCGTTAAGTTCTGCCAAGTCTAGTTCTGTGGTACCGTCGCATAAATCTTGCAATGCTATGTTTGCATCCTCTGGCCTGTAGCCGTCGTAGATAATGCAGCTTCGGGTTGCTCTGACGTACTGACTGAAACAGTCCAAAGAAGACTCATATATATCGTTGTCCCCAGAAGTGCAGCGCCTGCTCGGTGAACTCCACAATTATGTTGTGGTAAACCCCCAAGACTGACATGGTAGGCTTGTCTTAGATCAACCCATAGTGGCTTCACCATTTCGCTTGGTTTGCCAACTTGAAGCTTTGCCAGTGCAATGTCATATCCACTCCAGCGACTCCATTTCTGTGTTTCCTCCACAAATTTTTTTGTACATATCTCCAATACGCCTGCTGCTGTGATGACCATCATTTCTTCTAACTTTGATCTATTTCTTTGGTTAACCACGAAGCATGGTCCAAAATAGCTGAAGCAGGGTGCAGCCATCTGTTCCTCTATTTGAATTAGATTAGTCGGGTCATATATTAGAAGTTCCATGATGTCTTTGAACGTAGTAATTCCCAATTTAGCCCATTACTGCTTCCGTTAGTAGTTTTCCTTGCAGAACTTCTTCCAGAGACTTTTGGCTTCAAAATTAGATTCAGTGAAAAGCGAATGAAGGTAGCTGAATGCTGTCTTGTTCAAACCAATTTCTCCAGCCTTTGTTTCGTTGGCCCAACCACTAGGATAAAGAAATACTGCCGGAATGTAGGAATCAGTAACTTCGATATTTTGAATGAAGGTTGGCGCTGACTTATACTCGGTGATTGCATTATACAGCTGATAGACAAGGCCGCTAAGAGATAACAGGACATAGCATGCCCCATAGCACTCTGGAACCGATAGATTTGGCAAAAACCAAATCTGTTATGCCATGCAAAGTTGTGGATTTTGCGAAATCTTTAAATTTTGTTAACGCAGATGAACCCTTTTTGGACATTTCTGGAAATGGAATGAGCTTTCCAGAGTGCTGGTTTTATGAACTATGAAAATTATGCAAACCAATCAGTCATAGTGATGTACAATGGTCTTGCATTCGCAGAATTACTTAAGAGTAATGACAGATGATGAATTGGCTCGTCACCCAGTATACCCCATAAAAGTAAGAGCAAAGTAGGTCTGCCTCAGCAGTGCTGAATCGTCCTGTTGCGTTGCCCAAAAATGAACCTAAAATGAAAAATTAATAAAGCTAAGCTGTAGCTGAAGTTATTGGTAGTTAATGCGGATGCTTAAAACTGATTATCCAAATGTACTTATTGAAAACTGCAGCTCATGTAAGCTTTGTTGATTATGTCTAAGTGCACAAAATGTTATAAGAAAAGGTATCCAGAAAATAGTCAGATCAGAGCAAAGACTGTACAACTAGAGGTGATGAGATTGCAAAATAAACCCAAAATATTTAAGTATAAAGCTGCTGCTACTTGAAACTACACAATGATATGCATTAGTAGGCTATTGTTCGATGCGTGAGGAGGACCTAACAGTGCACATTTTTATGAAATCAACCAAATTGCCTAAAAAATCAGAATGCTTGGTGTTTTCACATTTCAAAACTTTAACGTTAAGTTAAGACCATTGGTACAACAGCGGATGTTTCAAATTAATCATCAAAATAAGCAGCAATATACAAATGCTATCTGCCAATTGATGTGCTGTTTACAATAATAAAATAGTAAAATTCTCAAATTAAATTAAGTTAATAAAACTAAAATTTTAGTTCCCAAGCAAGATAACAGAAATTAGTATGTTTAAAAGAGAACTAACATTTTTCAAACTAACAACTAACTAACAACTAGCTAACAACAACAAACTAACAACTAACAACTGACGAACTAACATTTGTTCAAAAAATTCTGGGTTCACTTTACTGACATGATTGTACAATTTATCTTAATCAGTAGAACCACGATACAGGTCTCAAACTGATGCAGACCAGCAAGGCCATGCTATTAAAACAGTTAAAACTAATTAAAACTCATGAAAACGGATCCTGCTGTATTGAAGCAAATGCCAGATGAAAGGTTGGTAACTTTTGACCTCAAACAATCGTCGGCCATTCCTCAGTCTTCCACCAGACATCGGCCTAGTTCGATCTGGTCTGGCGCTGTTCATATCGTTTATACCTCGTAGGGTATCTGCAGTTTTGCATATATACTGAGTTGGTAGAAGTTCAAAAACGAAGCTTTGCCGATTCTAGGATTAAACCAAAATATATTTGCTCCAAGGATCTGTTTAATAAAACTTTTCAGCTAATTCACTGAAAAATTGTTTTGCTTTGCAAAGTATGGCAGCGACTGATTGGATTGCACATGCTATTAGGCTAAATGTAAATTGCATGCCGTAATAATTGATCACCTGAAACTTTGAAAACAAAGTCAATTAGCCGAACACAGGTCCTAATTGCTAACGCTCTATCGTCAACTAAATTACCATACAAGGAAAGTTTAACTGCAACGTAAAAATAGTAAAATAGGCTTTGTTGACCAATGTACAATCTCTTAAGTAATTTTAGATGGGAATACTGATGTTGCTGTAACTAAAGTGTTTCTAAAATGATTCTATCCTGCCAATATTTAGACAAAAGAGTATGTTCCTGTTTTTACACTGGCAATAGCACAATTTATTTTTCAGTGAACAGGGAAAGATTTCCTTACATAAATTATATTCACACACTGAAAATCACATTCCCGGTTTCATTGATAACATTGTATTTTTTGTCTATTTCACCGACATTCTGATTAGTATTCTTTTTCTGATATAAATTATTATTATTCATTATTTTTCATGCCGTAGTTAATTCAAAGCAAAGCACGAGCGCAGCTAAATTTCTGACCCCCTCCCGGCAGTGCCTATCACTGCACCAAAGCACGACAATTAGTCTACCCATACGGCGAAAGAACCGATAAAAAACTTCAACGCGAAAAAATATTAAGCATAAGATCGTAACCTGGAAAATCCAATGCAAGCGAAGCATTTGGAACCTCTCTGAAAGCACGTCTGCAGCACTGGAACCCTCGCGCAGAGCAGCACGTTCCTGCGCGCGGTCAGCACTGTTGGAACTTCGCGCTTGTGCAGAAAAAGCACGGCCCTGTTCACGGGAGGTCCGCATTTGCAAAGAGCAGCAAGTGGCTGCACAGCTCGTTTGAGCCAAGTTTTGAGCTATCTGACAACTATTTTATTTGTGGCAAGTTCTAGTCTTTATATGTCAACCGGGATTATTTCTACTTACAACAGTTTCTCCAAGGGACTTCGTTCTAACCAATGGCCAGTAGTCAATAGACGTAAACGTTAAGAGAAGTTTTTTGTATTTTTAGAGTACATTTCGTTTCTCATTCTGAAATCTTCGTGATCAATTCGATTGGTAGTTGTTACATGCGCTGATTAATAACTGATTGTGAATAGGATTTGAATTATGATGTCCAAATAAACTGGAAAATAAGTTCTTTCTTGCTGGAAACCGTCACCAGGAACTTGGAGCAATTGAAACACACTTTAATATATACACACGTTTATCAGTTGCAGGAATTAATACATTCTCAGTAATACTATCTGAAAATTAATATTCAATACTTGCATTCTCATGTTACCTAATAATGATAATTTTATACAGATGGGTTTACTTACAAAGCTAATGACATGTCTGATTAGATATAACTTGTTCTCCCGTTCCTTGTTACCTAGACTTTGGCTAAAAGAGACGCTTAGCCAGCGCAAAGGCTGACATAAAATCTCTTGCAAAATCGAGATAATAAATGCCCACGTTATTTTTAAGGACACAGTTAAAAGTCACAATTTTTGAGAAAGATACTGTGTGGAACATTTGATATGAAACCAGTAGCATTGCTTTAGTTTGTACTAACTGTATATGTCACGTCCCAAACCCGAAATCGCACAAAACTAGTTCTGTGCGGCTCAAGCCTCACAAAACCCGTTCTGTGAGGCCTTGTCTCACAAGACTAGTTCTGTGAGGTTCAAGCCTCACAAAACCCGTTCTGTGATGCCATTTCTCACAAAACTAGTTTTGTGAGGTCACTTTCCTCACAAAACCCGAAATGATTGTAAACTCAATATTATATTGCTATTTTAAAAGTTTATTGATGTCTTATAATTCCATGACTTCCTGATTTTCAATTGAAACTTCAACAACAAATTTCTGAACAAATTTTCAACAACAAATGATGCGAAATTTGAAAAACAGGTAGAAAATATGTTCAATGCTGTGTATTCACAAGTTAAATATTGGTTAAAATTTAAAATAATGTTTAAAATACTCAGTAATTTACTTAAAATAATTTTTAATAATTTAATAAAACATTTTCTACCTGTTTTTCAAATTTTGTATCATTAAAACCGTTGCTGGTTTTAATTTGTCGCCGCTGTTACATTACTTAATGTCGTTTCGTGAGTATATGTCGTACAATTTTCCTCGTCTCAGTTCATCTTTCGACACAATTTTTAAACTTACGAGATATTCTAAACTTTTGAGACCTTGCCATTTGAGACATATATATTCTTCTTCGAGACGTTATGTTTCGGGACTTTTCTCTGTTTTGATAATTGTTTCATGACTCGAAACATTTTTGAATGTCTCGAAATATTTTCAAGTATCTCGAAACATTTCTCAGTGTCTCGAAACATTTTATGTCATTATGTTAAATATGTCCCAAAATATTTTCAAAATGTCACGAAAGTGCAAGTTCGTTGAAGTAAAATGTCTCGAAAAGTTTCAATTGTCTCGAAATATTTCGAGACAAATCACCAACTTTCCGGAAACCTTCTGCACTCGCTGTGGACTTTAACGTGACAGACCCATAAAAACACTCTTTAAAAATCTGAATTGATGGAAATTTGTTGTTGAAAAGTTTCATTGAAAATAAGGAAGTCATGGAATCATAAGACATCAATAAACTTTTAAAATAGCAATATAATATTGAGTTTACAATCTTTTCGGGTTTTGTGAGGAAAGTGACCTCACAAAACTAGTTTTTTGAGAAATGGCATCAGAGAGCGGGTTTTGTGAGGCTTGAATCTCACAGAACTAGTTTTGTTAGATAAGGACTCACAGAACGGGTTTTGTGAGGTTTGAGCATCACAGAACTAGTTTTGTGGAATTTCGGGTTTGGGACGTGACATAAAGAAATACAGTGCTGTCATTCTCACAAGGTTACGTTGTAACTGAATAAAATGTTGTAAAATTCTAGCTGTTAACAATCTCAAAGTTCGCTGGTGTTATCAAGTTCGCGCGCGACATGGTGAAGCCACGACAAACGGTTATTAGCGCGACATAGCAAAGGCGCGGAAACTTTGCGGCATCTCTTAAATTAAGACATCTAAAAACACACAGATGCTCATAAAGGCGGCAGTCAACGCGAGTGTTTGCTTTTTTAAAACTTCCTTTATCAAAATGCATTCTTGTTGTGGAAATTCAAATTGCAATTAATATTTCTGTGGTCTGCCATATCCTGTGGTATTTTTGTCGTCATCGTTGTCGTCATCGTCTATTTCATCTGAGAATCTTACAGCCAAAAAAGCACTATATGAACCAGGGACAGAACCGATGCCCCAGTGAAGAGGGATAATGTCCCACCAATAATGCTGAGCAATGTGGTCGCAGTGTAGGTATAGTATTCCCTCGTTTCTGTCATGTTTCCATTCACATTGTCAATTCCAAAGGTAATAGTATATTCAGCGTTCGGTTCGATGATGACGTTTGAGTGGTATTGCCAGGAGTCACAAGAAATGGTATTATCACTGAAAACCGATCAGTAAGGTTGTATACGTCGTTGCTAATTTCAGAACTGTTATCATTAAGTTCTGGCAAATCAAGTTCTGTTGTTGCATAGGATAAATCGTGCAATGCTATGGTTTGCATCTTCGGCCTAAAGCAAATGTGGAGAATACAGTTTTTTGGGTGGCTTTGATATTGGCTGAAACAGTCTAAATAAACTTCATATACTATTCAGCTTCCCAAGGTACCTCTGCTCGGTGTGTTCATAATGCTTGCTGTCACACAGTACCGCATTTACGCCGTCTTCTGCATCCGATCAACGAAAAACAGCTGCACCATTTTTCACAGGGTTTGCCAACATGAATCTTTGTCAGTGCAACGTTGTCTTTACTCCAACGCCTCCATTTTTGGGTTTCCACCACAAATGCTTTTGTAGATATCTCCAACAAGGTTGTTACTGTGGCAGCATACACTTTGTTCTTCCTTCGAATCTGTTCCTCTGGTTAACTACGAAGCATGGCCCAAAAAGTTGAAGCACCGTCTTATGTGCTCTTCACAGATGAATAAGTCACCGGGGTCGTATGTTGAAAGCTCCATTGTGTCTCCAATGGTAAGTAATTCCTAGTTTCGTCATAATTTCCTTTTGTATTTTGTTTCCCTAAGAATGAGCTCCAAACTCTGTTGCTTGAAGTTGGATTTGCAAAAAAAGCGAGATGCAGATAGCAGAAAGCTGTTTTATTTTAAGCCAATTTTCTTCGGCATGCGGTTCATTAGGTCTAATCATTAGGATAAATGTGTATCAAGTACAATATGTGGGAGTTGCAGCTTTGATATCTTGAAAGAGGTTGGGGCCGATTTATACTCTACGAGGACATGTACAGCTGATAGGCGAGGCCGCTCAGAGAACTGGGCAAAGCTATTCTGACACTCGAGATCCAAATCAGATTTTGGTGAAAACTGTCTGCTATGCCATCTGAAGTTGTAGATTTTGCTGAATTGCTTGAATCTACGTCACGATTTGACAGCTTTTTTGCCATTTCTGTAATCCAATCTAATCAGTGTTTTTTAAAAGTGTGCAAATGTCGATCTAATCAGTGAATACTCAATTTACGGGATTATGGGGTGGCCGAATTTTAACACAATTGGTGGAACCATATATAGCTGTAGTAATAACTAAAAGAAATTGAAACTGTAAAATAAGTAATTAAAGCCTAATACAAGTAAATAAATAAATAAAAAACGCAAAAAATTAGTATTGCTGTTGGGGAATTTCCATTTATTCTAAACGGTACTGTTAGAAACATTCTTGCTTTTAGGACTTGTAGCTTCAGAATTCATGTGTTTTAGGACCTAAACAGCGCATTTTCGTTGAAATACTTTCACGTTTGCGATAGTGGCAGTATTTAGCCTCAAAAACATTATGACAGAACATTCTCGGCCTCGGCAAAATGTAAATATTTAGGTGATTAAATTTCCAATCCGTCATTAATCTTAATCATGGTCACCATACACTTGAAAAACTCATAGTTGCACGAATTCGCTCATTCAAGCTTACAACTCCATTTTAATAGTCTCCAATTCCACGCAGTGACAAGGGGGAACAGCAGAACTTTGCTTTTGTGATGAAAACTAACAATTTTTCTGAAAATCGTATTAAGCCGAATGTCGATCGCCACAACAGCCCAGGTCGGAAACTAAAGTACTGATAGCATTGGTACTCCTATAGAGTATGTAACAAACAATGGATAAATCTTTGAAACATCTCAGCCTAAGCGTCAAAAGGAAAACGCGAAATATTGATAGTTGAAACTGAATTGGATTGAACTCGGATTTCTCTGTGGCATACAAGTAAAAATACGGTGACATTATTAATTCTTCGAGACGAACGCAGGACCACGATTTACTGTAAAGTTGGTTGGCTGGAACTTCTCACAGCTAAGGAGAAATAACAGCTGCTATTGTTGGGCTGTTGTTTGCTACGATAGTCAACAATAACAAGGGTAGCTGACAAATTCTGCATCTGAAGTGAAGTTTCAACTGCACCAACTGTTATTGTTGACTATCCTAGCAAGCAACAACCCAAAATAACAGCTGTTATTTCTTAGCTGTGAAAGTTCCAGCTAACCAACTTTAAGTAAATCGTGGTCCTGCGTTCGTCTCGAGAATTTTGACCGACGCAAAGGTAAAACACTAAACATTTAAACGATTCCGTTTTTAAATATCGAGCTTTCTCGTTTAAACTATCTCCAAAATATAGCTCTCGAGAAGACGTGACTTTTGGATCCTGTAGGTTACCATTTTCTGATGCCCATCAAATGATACAAATAAATAATGGCTGTTGGCTCACAAAATGGATACAATGGCTTACATTGACGATGCACAGGCCAGATCTGGTGGAAGATTAAATGTAACTTTTGTCATTATTTTTAATGAGGCGTGCTCGGTAAATGTGAACTTTTAGTATATTTGAAATTCTAAAGGAAAATGACCTCCCAGCACCAAAACAGGATTCCAATTTTCAATACAAGCTACAGTAATAAAATGATTACAATCGTAAACTATTCCTACACTTCAATGAAAACGCAAGATGCCTAGTTGGCCTCACTGGTGCAATTTTGAAATTGATTTTGGTGTTTTTAGAAGTAACATACTACCGTTTCTAGCTTTGAAGACAAACATCTGTGGACGATTCGGCATTATGCCTTGTGGGCATTGTGGGCATGGGGTTGGTTCTAATCTTTTCTTGACTAATTGCCACTGATTGCCACTGATGAGTGCCGACTGTTTTTTTGTGTTGATCTTAAAGCAAGAATTCTAGTTGAGTTGCAGATTAAGTAAATATCATGATTTTTTCTTATTGTGCTGTAGGTATTTTGAGAATAATTTTGATAGAGTAGTCTTGGTATGATGATGGATGACTTTGGAAGTTTGATTTTTGGCCTTTGTGAGTTGGTAATTCTGTAATTGAGTCCTAGCTGTTATTTATACTGTTTTGATGAGCAGGTATGTCTGTGTACAGGTATTACGAAATAAATTAATGGGTCTTAATGTTTAGCAATTTTGGGGAAACGTTTGCAAACGTTTTGATGAATTGAGTTACTTGAAGCATCTGAAAAAGTTTATCACAGCAGAGTACTAAGCTTAATATTAGTCAAAGTTGAACATTTCATACCGTCTCTTAGTCCTGAAGCGATAGCTCATGTTACAATGACAGAGACTCACTATTTTACAATTACTCGACTAATTCAATCAATTGTGCAGGCACATCAAAGTATTTCCTAACTGACAAGCAGAATAGATCACTAGAACATAGTCACAGTTTTAGTAATCTCAACGATAGGGAGTTATAAAGTGCCTTCCCCATCACGCTCTCTTGACAGGTCTTCTTCGCGTACAATCGTACCCCGAAGTTCACCTTGGTATTAGCAGCCCAACTGAACAGTGAGCGGTTGTGTTTCTGGACTACTTTGTCTACTGCTAGCTAAGCTCTTGGATTGAGCAGATCGTGTTCAGTGTGAGGCAGAAGAAATTTTAGCTGTCGCTTTTCCCTGTCCTCTCAGGGCTTTTGACACGTTATCCCGCTTTGTCTCTTTATGGAATACCTCTTGAGTACTACTCTTTCCCTGTGCTATTACTTGGACATGCCGGCAGATTTCATACACACGCACGTATTGGTTTGTAGAGATTGCTTGATCGCAAGTAGCAAGAAATCGGGAAGTCGAGGTCGATATCAGTCCGTTACACTACTTTGACATGTTCGCGTTGGATTTGTTGGGAAATGGCTGAGTAAGTACAAAATTAAACGTACAGAAGAACGTACAGATCAGAATTAGAAAACTAAAGTTAATCACTTTCGAGATTGGGAAAAATCTAATTTACAAAGTAGATTTAGAATTCAGAAATGCTAGCGAGAGTATTTCCAATAAAGAAGCAGAACTAGACCGGACATGGTGCATTGAACAATCTAACATGCTAGCGCTAATTCAGATGCTGCTGGCTCTGCAACAGCTTGACGTTTCATGATGGAACGTTTTCAGTAGTGACGAACTCACAATTCCAACTCGACTCCCTTTCCCTGCAAAAATTGATGAGATGGCTGAACACGTTCCCTCTGGCCATCGCATGACTCGATTTCTGTGAGAACAGATCAGCTCCGTTGAAAAGTGTACAGGACTGCTAGTAGTAGTGGGTGTTCTTCTACTGAAGATGATAGAACTATTTGTGTCTCGTGTTTCTGACTGCGCATTCTTTCATTTATTTTGTACTACTTCTTGGAACACCGCCAAAATTTCCGTTTGCTTTTGATGTTACAAAAAGAACGTTGCTTTCGTTCATTTCTACAAGATGCCATTTTCCTCTGAAAACACATGCAGGGTTATGTGATCAAACACTAACTCAACAGCTACCGCCGCACAGCTGCTTCTTCGAGCTCCACCAATTTTGCCGTTTAGCAATAGGACTTGTGCAAAATTGGTCGGGTAGTCTGCAGTATTTCCCCAGTCCGCGCTACTCGTACTACGCGCAGCACACCGACTTGCCGCAGTTGCTCCTTTTTTGTTTCCAGATCTATCAAAACTTATCAAACACTGGTAGATACTTTTCGAATATGTGAAGCTGGTTCATCAAGCTGCAAATGGATTTTTTACGTTAGTTAAGCGCAAATTACAGTTTTCAAAAGTTTTTGAAACAAATAGGTGGACTAAACTTTGTCGATGCAAAAGTTTCAACTAGCGGCAATAAGCTTTCGCACACAGCCCAAGCTTTGCCATAGCCATTTCAAGTCGGTGATAAATTATGCACTGAATATAACACTCTTAGAAATGTTCCTGTAGAAACTACAGGAATCACTTGTAGACGATAAATACAAAAGCTTTTGTAGAAAATACAGGTTAAGTCTTGTAATTTCTACAGGACATCGTTGGTAGTTTTTACCGGACATACCTTGGTAGAATTGGTTACAAGTCAGACCAGTATTCAATACAAGTGAAACCTGTAGTTTTCACTGGTTTACAAGTTTACTCTACAGGAAAGTACTCGATACGCTGATAACGCAAACTGAGTATATAAGGGCGGCAGTGATCATAATTTTTGAAGACTGAAAGTATTAATGTTTTTCAAATTTTCAGTTTTTCAACACCCCGTGGGTGATTTTTTGTAACGGCCCCTCCCTGCCGAAAATATTTTGGGAGCGGCCGACCCCCCCGCACCTGCCCCCTTTTTCATTAACAAGTCGCTCCAGTAAAATTTACAGGTTTTGTCTTGTAAAAACTACAGGTTTGGTATCTGATTTAGGATTGTCAAAAAGTCGAACAAAACTACAGGTTTCTTTAGTATTTTCTACAGGAAATTCCTGTAATTTTTACTATTTGAGAGGCCGGTAAAAAATACAAAGGCTGCTTTTGTGGAAAATACAGGAAGCTCCGCTAGTGACTGACCGCACAGGAGCACTTTTGTAGAAAACTACAAGAATTCCTGTAATTTCTACAGGAGTCTTTTTAAGAGTGAAGGACAACTTAATTGTGACCAGAATGGAACCACAGCTTATGTGAGGTTCAGTAGCGTCTATTCTTTAGCGTTGTTTGCTTTTCAGTGTCAACTTTTTAGAGTCGTTTTACTTCTGATAGTAAAGATTATGGAGCATCTTATAGCTCATGGCATTCTGTTATTATTGTCCAGCTTCAACTGCAATGCATAGCAACAGATATAATCTATAAAGACTCCAATGTGCCATTTTCAGACCAGGTTTGCTGTCCTTATGCTAACAGCAATGTTATGTACTTTCGCACAACTAATTTGCATAAAATTATGTCAGCTGAATCCTAAAGTACTAAGTAACATGTGCATTTTATAGACAGTGACATAAAATGCATTCCTTGTGTGTAAAGTTTGCTTCAAAACCAATTATAGTAGACCTGCTGCGCCGAGGCGCAGCAGGAAAAAGATCTAGCACAGAGAAACAAAGTTGCCTGTACCCAAGCATGCATAGTTCAGGAAGACGAATGCAGCTACAGAAGATAGGCTTGTGCCCAACCCAATTGAAATAACAACATAGAAACTTTTTGCAAAACAACAATATTTTGCACAGCTTCATTTTCACCAAGAGCCAGCTTTTTGACATCAATGAAGCCGCATGTTCTTGTAGATTGTGAACTAGTGAACTCGAAACAAACGATGATATGAGCCCCAGTAATTTCATGCTTGCGAAGTTAAAGGTATCGTTTAGGTATCCTTTCTCAGAAAGTTCTACCATTTACCAGTATAATCTTCACACTGCTAGACCTGTTTTAATTTGCAATAGTTTCATTCGTGTACTTTCATTCATCTATCGAACGCCACTTGAGAATACAATCATAACACAAGTGTAACTAATGTACACGTCCTGGTGAAAATGTTGAATACAAATTACTCCATAACACACCTTTAGGCGCTGATCATCACATTAGGATAATACACACATTTTTAATCAAATAGCACACACACATTTTTAATCAATTGCAGCAGCTCCCAGTTAGTTCACAATAAACTGAAGCAATTTAAGCATTTTTCTTCAGAATGTAAAGTTAGTTTTCAGAAGTATATACAGGTCATTCAGATAAAAGTGATAATTCTGATTAATCTTTCCTCGGAATCTCACATCCTTTAGAGTTTTCCTTCCTCGTCGTCGTCGTCGTCTCCTGCTTCGTCTGAAACACTTTTACAGCCGCAGAAGAACACGATGTGTACCAGAGACAGAACTGATGCTCCAGTGAACAGCGACAGCGCCCCGCCAATGTTGCTAACCAATGTAGTAGCAGTATACGTGTAGTATTCCTTTGTTTCTGTCATCATTCCATTTACATTATCTACTCCAAATGTTATGGCGTATTCTTCCTTCGGTTCGACGACCATAGTTGCATGGTACTGCCACGAGTCACAGGACAGAGTGATATTCAGAAAACAGACCATAAGGTTGCTTAAGTCTTCGCTAATTTCAGACCGGTTGTAACTGTCACTATCGCTAAGTTCCACCAAATCTAGCTCCATAGTACCATCGCATAGATCTTGCAGTGCAGTGTTGGCATCTTTTGACTTAAAGCCGTCGTAGATACTGCAGTTTCTGGTGGCTTTGATGTATCGGCTGAAACAGTCCACGTAGGCTTCGTATAGGTCTTCGTCCCCAGAAGTGCACGGCTTGCTTGGTGTGCTTACAATTGTATTGTGGTATACTCCAAGACTGACATGGTGGGCTTGCCTTAGATCAACCCAAAGTGGCTTCACCATCTCGCTTGGTTTGCCTACTTGAAGCTTTGCCAGCGCAATGTCATCTCCGCTCCAGCGACTCCACATTTGGGCCTCCAATAAAAATGTTTCTGTAGGTATCTCCATCAAGGTTGTTGCTGTGGCGGCAAACATTGTTTCTTCCTTTGACCTATTTCTTTGGTTAACCAAAAAGCGTTGTCCGAAATAGTTGAAACAGGGCGCGGCGTATTGTCCATCTAGTGGGATTAAATTAGATGGGTCAATTGCTACAGTTTCCATCATATCTCCTATGGTAGTAATTCCTAGTTTTCTCATTGCTGCTTCCGTCAGTAGTTTCCTTGCATAACTTCTTCCACTGGCTTCTGCTTGAAATTAGATTCAACAAAAGCGAATGCAGGTAGCTGAATGCTGTTTTGTTCAAACCAATTTCTTCTGCCTTTGTTTCGTTGGCCCAACGCATTAGGATAAAGGAACACTGCCGGTATGTAGGAATCGGTAGCTTCGATATTTTGAATGAAGTTGGCGCTGACTTATACTCGGTGATTGCATTATACAGCTGATAGACAAGGCCGCTAAGAGATACCAAGACAAGCAGGAGACGACGACGACGACGAGGAAGGAAAACTTCAGCGATGCGAGATTCCGAGGAAAGATTAATCAGAATTATCACTTTTATCTGAATGACCTGTATATACTTCTGAAAACTAACTTTACATTCTGAAGAAAAATGCTTAAATTGCTTCAGTTTATTGTGAACTAACTGGGAGCTGCTGCAATTGATTAAAAATGTGTGTGTGCTATTTGATTAAAAATGTGTGTATTATCCTAATGTGATGATCAGCGCCTAAAGGTGTGTTATGGAGTAATTTGTATTCAACATTTTCACCAGGACGTGTACATTAGTTACACTTGTGTTATGATTGTATTCTCAAGTGGCGTTCGATAGATGAATGAAAGTACACGAATGAAACTATTGCAAATTAAAACAGGTCTAGCAGTGTGAAGATTATACTGGTAAATGGTAGAACTCTTCTGAGAAAGGATACCTAAACGATACCTTTAACTTCGCAAGCATGAAATTACTGGGGCTCATATCATCGTTTGTTTCGAGTTCACTAGTTCACAATCTACAAGAACATGCGGCTTCATTGATGTCAAAAAGCTGGCTCTTGGTGAAAATGAAGCTGTGCAAAAATATTGTTGTTTTGCAAAAAGTTTTTAAGTGTTGTTATTTCAATTGGGTTGGGCACAAGCCTATCTTCTGTAGCTGCATTCGTCTTCCTGAACTATGCATGCTTGGGTACAGGCAACTTTGTTTCTCTGTACTAGATCTTCTGCCTGCTGCCTCGGCGCAGCAGGTCTACTATAATTGGTTTTGAAGCAAACTTTACACACAAGGAATGCATTTTATGTCACTGTCTATAAAATGCACATGTTACTTAGTACTTTTTAGGATTCAGCTGGACATAATTTTATGCAAATTAGTTGTGCGAAAGTACATAACATTGCTGTTAGCATAAGGACAGCAAACCTGGTCTGAAAATGGCACATTGGAGTCTTTATAGATTATATCTGTTGCTATGCATTGCAGTTGAAGCTGACAATAATAACAGAATGCCATGAGCTATAAGATGCTCCATAATCTTTACTATCACAATTAAAACGACTCTAAAAAGTTGACACTGAAAAGCAAACAACGCTAAAGAATAGACGCTACTGAACCCTCACATAAGCTGTGGTTCCATTCTGGTCACAATTAAGTTGTCCTTCACTCTTTAAAAGACTCCTGTAGAAATTACAGGAATTCTTGTAGTTTTCTACAAAAGTGCTCCTGTGCGGTCAGTCAATAGCGGAGCTTCCTGTATTTTCCACAAAGCAGCCTTTGTATTTTTTACCGGCCTCTCAAATAGTAAAAATTACAGGAATTTCGTAGAAACTACTAAACAAACCTGTAGTTTTTCTCGACTTTTCGACAATCCTAAATCAGATACTAAACTTGTAGGTTTTACAAGACGAAACCTGTAATTTTCACTGGAGCGATCTGTTAATGAAAAAGGGGGCAGGTGCGGGGGGTCGGCCGCTCCCAAAATATTTTCGGCAGGGAGCGGCCGTTACAAAAAAATCGGCCCACGGGGTGTTGAAAAAACTGAAAATTTGAAAAACATTAATACTTTCAGTCTTCAAAAAATTATGATCACTGCCGCCCTTATAGTATACTCAGTTTGCGTTATCAGCGTATCGAGTACTTTCCCGTAGAGTAAAACTTCTAAACCAGTGAAAACTACAGGTTTCACTTGTATTGAATACTGGTCTGACTTGTAACCAATTCTACCAAGGTATGTCCGGTAAAAACTACCAACGATGTCCTGTAGAAATTACAAGACTTAACCTGTATTTTCTACAAAAGCTTTTGTATTTATCGTCTACAAGTGATTCCTGTAGTTTCTACAGGAACATTTCTAAGAGTGTTATATTCAGTGCATAATTTATCACCGACTTGAAATGGCTATGGCCAAAAGCGAACAGTATTGAGAAAACTTATTGCCACTAGTTGAAACTTTTGCATCGTAAAAGTTTAGTCCACCTATTTGTTTCAAAAACTTTTTGAAAACTGTAATTTGCGCTTAACCCATGCGTAAAATCCATTGCAGCTTGATAGACCAGCTTCACATATTCGAAAAGTAATCTACCCAGTGTTTGATAAGTTTTGATAGATCTGGAAACAGAACCAACTCGCAGCAGGTCGATTGTTAGCTGCACGTAACAATTAGCGCGGACTGGGGGAAATTCTGCAGACTACCCGACCAATTTTGCACAAGTCTATTGCTTGTTATTTAAATGGTGAATGAAGAAATACAGCTGTGCATTGGTAGCTGTTAATCTGATTAGTGTTTGATCACATAACCCTGCATGTGTTTTCAAGAGGGAAATGGCATCTTGTAAATAAGAAATGAACAAAAAGCAACACTGACGTTCTTTTTGTAACATCAAAGCAAAATTGGAAGAGATTTTACAACGTTGTTCCCAAGAAGTAGTACAAAATAAATGAAAGAATGCGCAGTCAGAAACACGAGACACAAATAGTTCTATCATCTTCAGTAGAAGAACACCCACTACTACTAGCAGTCCTGTACACTTTCAACGGAGCTGGGATCTGTTCTCACAGAAATCGAGTCATGCGATGGCTAGAGGGAACGTGTTCAGCCATCTCATCAATTTTTGCAGGGAAAGGGAGTCAGTTAATTGTGAGTTCGTCACTACTGAAAACGTTCCATCATGAAAAGTCACAGCCGTTGCAGAGCCAGCAGCATCTGAATTAGCGCTAGCATGTTAGATTGTTCAATGCACCATGTCCGGTCTAGTTCTGCTCTTTATTGGAAATACTCGCTAACATCTCTGAATTCTAAATCTACTTTGTAAATTAGATTTTTCCCACAATCTCGAAAGTGATTAACTTTAGTTTTCTAATTCTGATCTGTACGTTCTTCTGTACGTTTAATTTTGTACTTACTCAGCCATTTCAACAAATCCAACGCGAACATGTCAAAGTAGGTAACGGACTGATATCGACCTCGACTTCCCATTTCTTTATACTTGCGATCAAGCAATCTCTACAAATCCAATACGTGCGTGTGTATGAAATCTGCCGGCATGTCCAAGTAATAGCACAGGGAAAGAGTAGTACTCAAGAGGTATTCCATAAAGAGACAAAGCGGGATAACGTGTCAAAGCCCTGAGAGGACAGAAAAGCGACAGCTAAATTTCTTCTGCCTCACACTGAACACGATCTGCTCCATCCAAGAGCTTAGCTAGCAGTAGACAAACTAGTCCAGAAACACAACCGCTCACTGTTCAGTTGGGCTGCTAATACCAAGAGTGAACTTCGGGGCTAGATTGTACGCGAAGAAGACCTGTCAAGAGAGCGTGATGGGGAAGGCACTTTATAACTTCCTATCGTTGGATTACTAAAACTGTGACTATGCTCTATTGATCTATTCTGCTTGTCAGTTAGGTACTTTGATGTGCCTGCATAATTGATTGAATTAGTCGAGTAATTGTAAAATATTGAGTCTCTGTCAGTGTAACATGAGCTATCGCTTCAGGACTAAGGGACGGTATGAAAATGTTCAACTTTGATAATATTAAGCTTAGTACTCTGCTGTGATAAACTTTTTCAGATGCTTCAAGTAACTCAATTCATCAAAACGTTTGCAAACGTTTCCCCAAAATTGCTAAACATTAAGACCCATTAATTTATTTCGTAATACCTGTACACAGACATACCTGCTCATCAAAACAGTATAAATAACAGCTAGGACTCAATTACAGAATTACCAACTCACAAAGGCCAAAAATCAAACTTCCCGTCATCCATCATCATAAGTTTCTCTATCAAAATTATTCTCAAAATACCTACAGCACAATAAGAAAAAATCATGATATTTACTTAATCTTAACTCAACTAGAATTCTTGCTTTAAGATTAACACAAACAGTCGGCATAAATCAGTGGCAATCAGTGGCAATCTAGTCAAGGAAAGATTAGAACCAAGCCCAATGCCCACAATGCCCACAAGGCATAATGCCCAATCGTCCACAGATGTTTGTATTCAAAGCTAGAAACGGTAGTATGATACTTCTAAAAACACCAAAATCAATTTCAAAATTGCACCAGTGGGCACAATAGCACTTGCGTTTTCATTAAGTATAGGAATAGTTTACGATTGTAATCATTTTATTACTGTGCTTGTATTGAAAATTGGAATCTGTTTTTGTGCTGGGAGTGTCATTTTCCTTTAGAATTTCAAATATACTAAAGTTCACATTTACCGAGCACGAATGATTAAAATAATGACAAAAGTTACATTTAATCTTCCACCAGATCTGGCCTGTGCATCGTCAATGTAAGCCATTGTATCCATTTGTGAGCCAACAGCATTATTTATTTGTATCATTTGATGGCATCAGAAAATGGTAACCTACAGGATCCAAAAGTCACGTCTTCTCGAGAGCTATATTTTGGAGATAGTTTAAACGAGAAAGCTCGATATTTAAAAACGGAATCGTTTAAATGTTTAGTGTTTTACCTTTGTAGCCGAAACAAAAATTCTCGAGACGAACGCAGGACCACGATTTACTTAAAGTTGGTTAGCTGGAACTTTCACAGCTAAGAAATAACAGCTGTTATTTTGGGTTGTTGCTTGCTAGGATAGTCAACAATAACAGTTGGTGCAGTTGAAACTTCACTTCAGATGCAGAATTTGTCAGCTGCCCTTGTTATTGTTGACTATCGTAGCAAACAACAGCCCAAAATAACAGCTGTTATTTCTTAGCTGTGAAAGTTCCAGCTAACCAACTTTAAGTAAATCGTGGTCCTGCGTTCGTCTCGAGAATTAATATTTTCATATTTTTACTTGTATGCCACAGAGAAATCCGAGTTCAATCCAATTCAGTTTCATTTATCAATATTTCGCGTTTTCCTTTTGACGCTTAGGCTGAGATGTTTCAAAGATTTATCCATTGTTTGTTACATACTCTATAGGAGTACCAATGCTATCATTACTTTAGTTTCCGACCTGGGCTGTTGTGGCGATCGACATTCGGCTTTATTTGATTTTCAGAAAAATTGTTAGTTTTCATCACAAAAGCAAAGTTCTGCTGTTTACCTTATTACTGCGTGGAATTGGAGACTATTAAAATAAAGTTGTAAGCTTGAATGAGCGAATTCGTGCAACTATGAGTTTTTCAAGTGTATGGTGACCATGATTAAGATTATGACGGATTGAATTTAATCACCTAAATATTTACATTTTGAGGCCGAGAATGTTCTGTCATAATGTTTTTGAGGCTAAATACTGCTACTATCGCAAACGTGAAAGTATTTCAACGAAAATGCGCTGTTTAGGTCCTAAAACACATGAATTCTGAAGCTACAAGTCCTAAAAGCAAGAATGTTTCTAACAGTACCGTTTAGAATAAATGGAAATTCCCCAACGAGCAGGCCTACTAGTTTTTTGTAATTACTTATTTATTTATTTACTTGTATTAGACTTTAATTACTTATTTTACAAGATTAGTTTCTTTTAGTTATTACTACAGCTATATATATGGTTCCACCAATTGTGTTAAATTCAGCCACCACTGTCCATGCGCTAATTGTTCACTGATTAGATCGACTGATTTGCACACTTTTTAAAAAAAACACTGATTAGATTGGATTACAGAAATGGCAAAAAAGCAATCGTCTGCTTCACGTAGATTCAAGGAATTCGCAAAATCTACAACTTTGCATGGCATAGCAGACTTGGTTTTCACCAAATCTGTTGGATCTAGAGTGCTGTGGGGGCTGCTTGTCATGGGTTCTCTGAGCGGCCTCGCCTATCAGCTGTACAATGCCCTCGTAGAGTATAAGTCGGCCCCAACCTCTTTCAAGATATCAAAGCTGCAACTCCCACATATTCCAGCAGTACACATTTATCCTAATGATTGGGCCAATGAATCAAAGGCCGAAGAAATTGGCTTAAACAAAACAGCTTTCTGCTATCTGCATTCGCTTTTTGGTAAATCCAACTTCAAGCAACAGAGTTTGGAGCTCATTCTCTTAGGGAAACAAAATACAAAAGCAGTTATGACGAAACTAGGAATTACTACCATTGGAGACATAATGGAGCTTTTAACATACGACCCCGGTGACTTAATTCAACTGGGTGAAGAGCACATAAGACGTTGCTTCAACTTTTTTGGGCCATGCTTCGTAGTTAACCAGAGGAATAGATCGAAGGAAGAACAAGTGTATGCTGCCACAGTAACAACCTTGCTGGAGATATTCCACAAAAGCATTTGTGGTGGAAACCCAAAAATGGAGGCGTTGGAGTAAAGACAACGTTGCGCTGACAAAGATTCATGTTGGCAAACCCAGTGAAATGGTGCAGCCGTTTTGGGTTGATCTAAGGCATAAATACTATGTCAGCCTTAGTACTCAGCACAGCATAATTGTGAACACACCGAGCAGGAGGTGCACTTCTGGGGACAGCGATATATATGAAGTTTATTTAGACTGTTTCAGCCAATATATCAAAGCCACCAAAAACTGTATTCTCTACGACGGCTTTAGGCCAGAAGATGCAAACATAGCATTGCACGATTTATGCTACGCTACAACAGAACTTGATTTGCCAGAACTTAATGATAACAGTTCTGAAATTAGCAACGACGCATACAACCTTCTGATCAGTTTTCAGGATAATACCATTTCTTGTGACTCCTGGCAATACCACGCAACCGTCATCGTCGAACCGAACGCTGAATATACTATTACCTTTGGAATTGATAATGTGAATGGAATGATGACAGAAACGAGGGAATACTATACCTACACTGCGACCACATTGCTCAGCAATATTGGTGGGACATTATCCCTCTTCACTGGGGCATCGGTTCTGTCCCTGGTTCATATAGTTTTCTTTTTTGGCTGTAAGAGATTCTCAGATGAAATAGACGATGACGACAACGATGACGACAAAAATACCACAGGATATGGCAGACCACAGAAATATTAATTGCAATTTGAATTTCCACAACAAGAATGCATTTTGATAAAGGAAGTTTTAAAAAAAGCAAATACTCGCGTTGACTGCTGCCTTTATGAGCATCTGTGTGTTTTTAGATGTCTTAATTTAAGAGATGTCGCAGCTAAGCCGCGCCTTTGCTATGTCGCGCTAATAACCGTTTGTCGTGGCTTCACCATGTCGCGCGCGAACTTGATAACACCAGCGAACTTTGAGATTTAACAGCTAGAATTTACAACATTTTATTCAGTTACAACGTAACCTTGTGAGAATGACAGCACTGTATTTGTATATGTCACGTCCCAAACCCGAAATTGCACAAAACTAGTTCTGTGAGGCTCAAACCTCACAAAACCCGTTCTGTGAGGCCTTGTTTCACAAAACTAGTTCTGTGAGATTCAAGCCTCACAAAACCCGTTCTGTGATGCCATTTCTCACAAAACTAGTTTTGTGAGGTCACTTTCCTCACAAAACCCGAAATGATTGTAAACTCAATATTATATTGCTATTTTAAAAGTTTATTGATGTCTTATGATTCCATGACTTCCTTATTTTCAATGAAACTTTTCAACAACAAATTTCCATCAATTCAGATTTTTAAAGAGTGTTTTTATGGGTCTGTCACGTTAAAGTCCACAGCGAGTGCAGAAGGTTTCCGGAAAGTTGGTGATTTGTCTCGAAATATTTCGAGACAATTGGGCAACTTTCGAGACATTTTACTTCAACGAACTTGCACTTTCGTGACATTTTGAAAATATTTTGGGACATATTTAACATAATGACATAAAATGTTTCGAGACACTGAGAAATGTTTCGAGATACTTGAAAATATTTCGAGACATTCAAAAATGTTTCGAGTCATGAAACAATTATCAAAACAGAGAAAAGTCCCGAAACATAACGTCTCGAAGAAGAATATATATGTCTCAAATGGCAAGGTCTCAAAAGTTTAGAATATCTCGTAAGTTTAAAAATTGTGTCGAAAGATGAACTGAGACGAGGAAAATTGTACGACATATACTCACGAAACGACATTAAGTAATGTAACAGCGGCGACAAATTAAAACCAGCAACGGTTTTAATGATACAAAATTTGAAAAACAGGTAGAAAATGTTTTATTAAATTATTAAAAATTATTTTAAGTAAATTACTGAGTATTTTAAACATTATTTTAAATTTTAACCAATATTTAACTTGTGAATACACAGCATTGAACATATTTTCTACCTGTTTTTCAAATTTCGCATCATTTGTTGTTGAAAATTTGTTCAGAAATTTGTTGTTGAAGTTTCAATTGAAAATCAGGAAGTCATGGAATTATAAGACATCAATAAACTTTTAAAATAGCAATATAATATTGAGTTTACAATCATTTCGGGTTTTGTGAGGAAAGTGACCTCACAAAACTAGTTTTGTGAGAAATGGCATCACAGAACGGGTTTTGTGAGGCTTGAACCTCACAGAACTAGTCTTGTGAGACAAGGCCTCACAGAACGGGTTTTGTGAGGCTTGAGCCGCACAGAACTAGTTTTGTGCGATTTCGGGTTTGGGACGTGACATATACAGTTAGTACAAACTAAAGCAATGCTACTGGTTTCATATCAAATGTTCCACACAGTATCTTTCTCAAAAATTGTGACTTTTAACTGTGTCCTTAAAAATAACGTGGGCATTTATTATCTCGATTTTGCAAGAGATTTTATGTCAGCCTTTGCGCTGGCTAAGCGTCTCTTTTAGCCAAAGTCTAGGTAACAAGGAACGGGAGAACAAGTTATATCTAATCAGACATGTCATTAGCTTTGTAAGTAAACCCATCTGTATAAAATTATCATTATTAGGTAACATGAGAATGCAAGTATTGAATATTAATTTTCAGATAGTATTACTGAGAATGTATTAATTCCTGCAACTGATAAACGTGTGTATATATTAAAGTGTGTTTCAATTGCTCCAAGTTCCTGGTGACGGTTTCCAGCAAGAAAGAACTTATTTTCCAGTTTATTTGGACATCATAATTCAAATCCTATTCACAATCAGTTATTAATCAGCGCATGTAACAACTACCAATCGAATTGATCACGAAGATTTCAGAATGAGAAACGAAATGTACTCTAAAAATACAAAAAACTTCTCTTAACGTTTACGTCTATTGACTACTGGCCATTGGTTAGAACGAAGTCCCTTGGAGAAACTGTTGTAAGTAGAAATAATCCCGGTTGACATATAAAGACTAGAACTTGCCACAAATAAAATAGTTGTCAGATAGCTCAAACTTGGCTCAAACGAGCTGTGCAGCCACTTGCTGCTCTTTGCAAATGCGGACCTCCCGTGAACAGGGCCGTGCTTTTCTGCACAAGCGCGAAGTTCCAACAGTGCTGACCGCGCGCAGGAACGTGCTGCTCTGCGCGAGGGTTCCAGTGCTGCAGACGTGCTTTCAGAGAGGTTCCAAATGTGCTTCGCTTGCATTGGATTTTCCAGGTTACGATCTTATGCTTAATATTTTTCGCGTTAAGTTTTTTATCGGTTCTTTCGCCGTATGGGTAGACTAATTGTCGTGCTTTGGTGCAGTGATAGGCACTGCCGGGAGGGGGTCAGAAATTTAGCTGCGCTCGTGCTTTGCTTTGAATTAACTACGGCATGAAAAATAATGAATAATAATAATTTATATCAGAAAAAGAATACTAATCAGAATGTCGGTGAAATAGACAAAAATACAATGTTATCAATGAAACCGGGAATGTGATTTTCAGTGTGTGAATATAATTTATGTAAGGAAATCTTTCCTGTTCACTGAAAAATAAATTGTGCTATTGCCAGTGTAAAAACAGGAACATACTCTTTTGTCTAAATATTGGCAGGATAGAATCATTTTAGAAACACTTTAGTTACAGCAACATCAGTATTCCCATCTAAAATTACTTAAGAGATTGTACATTGGTCAACAAAGCCTATTTTACTATTTTTACGTTGCAGTTAAACTTTCCTTGTATGGTAATTTAGTTGACGATAGAGCGTTAGCAATTAGGACCTGTGTTCGGCTAATTGACTTTGTTTTCAAAGTTTCAGGTGATCAATTATTACGGCATGCAATTTACATTTAGCCTAATAGCATGTGCAATCCAATCAGTCGCTGCCATACTTTGCAAAGCAAAACAATTTTTCAGTGAATTAGCTGAAAAGTTTTATTAAACAGATCCTTGGAGCAAATATATTTTGGTTTAATCCTAGAATCGGCAAAGCTTCGTTTTTGAACTTCTACCAACTCAGTATATATGCAAAACTGCAGATACCCTACGAGGTATAAACGATATGAACAGCGCCAGACCAGATCGAACTAGGCCGATGTCTGGTGGAAGACTGAGGAATGGCCGACGATTGTTTGAGGTCAAAAGTTACCAACCTTTCATCTGGCATTTGCTTCAATACAGCAGGATCCGTTTTCATGAGTTTTAATTAGTTTTAACTGTTTTAATAGCATGGCCTTGCTGGTCTGCATCAGTTTGAGACCTGTATCGTGGTTCTACTGATTAAGATAAATTGTACAATCATGTCAGTAAAGTGAACCCAGAATTTTTTGAACAAATGTTAGTTCGTCAGTTGTTAGTTGTTAGTTTGTTGTTGTTAGCTAGTTGTTAGTTAGTTGTTAGTTTGAAAAATGTTAGTTCTCTTTTAAACATACTAATTTCTGTTATCTTGCTTGGGAACTAAAATTTTAGTTTTATTAACTTAATTTAATTTGAGAATTTTACTATTTTATTATTGTAAACAGCACATCAATTGGCAGATAGCATTTGTATATTGCTGCTTATTTTGATGATTAATTTGAAACATCCGCTGTTGTACCAATGGTCTTAACTTAACGTTAAAGTTTTGAAATGTGAAAACACCAAGCATTCTGATTTTTTAGGCAATTTGGTTGATTTCATAAAAATGTGCACTGTTAGGTCCTCCTCACGCATCGAACAATAGCCTACTAATGCATATCATTGTGTAGTTTCAAGTAGCAGCAGCTTTATACTTAAATATTTTGGGTTTATTTTGCAATCTCATCACCTCTAGTTGTACAGTCTTTGCTCTGATCTGACTATTTTCTGGATACCTTTTCTTATAACATTTTGTGCACTTAGACATAATCAACAAAGCTTACATGAGCTGCAGTTTTCAATAAGTACATTTGGATAATCAGTTTTAAGCATCCGCATTAACTACCAATAACTTCAGCTACAGCTTAGCTTTATTAATTTTTCATTTTAGGTTCATTTTTGGGCAACGCAACAGGACGATTCAGCACTGCTGAGGCAGACACACTTTGCTCTTACTTTTATGGGTATACTGGGTGACGGGCCAATTCATCATCTGTCATTACTCTTAAGTAATTCTGCGAATGCAAGACCATTGTACATCACTATGACTGATTGGTTTGCATAATTTTCATAGTTCATAAAACCAGCACTCTGGAAAGCTCATTCCATTTCCAGAAATGTCCAAAAAGGGTTCATCTGCGTTAACAAAATTTAAAGATTTCGCAAAATCCACAACTTTGCATGGCATAACAGATTTGGTTTTTGCCAAATCTATCGGTTCCAGAGTGCTATGGGGCATGCTTGTCCTGGTATCTCTTAGCGGCCTTGTCTATCAGCTGTATAATGCAATCGCCGAGTATAAGTCAGCGCCAACTTCATTCAAAATATCGAAGTTACCGATTCCCCACATTCCGGCAGTATTTCTTTATCCTAGTGGTTGGGCCAACGAAACAAAGGCTGGAGAAATTGGTTTGAACAAGACAGCATTCAGCTACCTTCATTCGCTTTTCACTGAATCTAATTTTAAGCCAAAGTCTCTGGAAGAAGTTCTGCAAGGAAAACTACTAACGGAAGCAGTAATGGCTAAATTGGGAATTACTACGTTCAAAGACATCATGGAACTTCTAATATATGACCCGACTAATCTAATTCAAATAGAGGAACAGATGGCTGCACCCTGCTTCAACTATTTTGGACCATGCTTCGTGGTTAACCAAAGAAATAGATCAAAGTTAGAAGAAATGATGGTCATCACAGCAGCAGGCGTATTGGAGATATGTACAAAAAAATTTGTGGAGGAAACACAGAAATGGAGTCGCTGGAGTGGATATGACATTGCACTGGCAAAGCTTCAAGTTGGCAAACCAAGCGAAATGGTGAAGCCACTATGGGTTGATCTAAGACAAGCCTACCATGTCAGTCTTGGGGTTTACCACAACATAATTGTGAGTTCACCGAGCAGGCGCTGCACTTCTGGGGACAACGATATATATGAGTCTTCTTTGGACTGTTTCAGTCAGTACGTCAGAGCAACCCGAAGCTGCATTATCTACGACGGCTACAGGCCAGAGGATGCAAACATAGCATTGCAAGATTTATGCGACGGTACCACAGAACTAGACTTGGCAGAACTTAACGACAGTAACAATTACAACAGTTCTGAACTTAGCGAAGAAGTATACAACCTTGTGACATGTTTTCTGAATACTACGCTTTCGTGTGATTCCTGGCAATACCAAGCCACAGTCACCGTCGAACCGAACGCTGAGTACACTATTACCTTTGGAGTTGATAATGTCAATGGAATGATGACAGAAACAAAGGAATACTACACGTATACTACAACGACATTGGTCAGCAACATTGGCGGGGCGCTGTCGCTGTTCACTGGAGCATCAGTTCTGTCTCTGGTACACATCGTTTTCTTTTGCGGCTGCAAGAGATTCTCAGACGAAATTGAGGATGAGGAGGAGGAGGAGCAAAATCCGAAAGGAAATGGCAAAACACAGAAACAGTAATCTGAAATTGAATTTTCCACTAACAGTTTGACTTAGTTCCTTCCAGACATACAAGAAACTTTAACTTTCTAAATAGACTGATTGCAACTTTTTGTGAGCTTTCTGTGATCTATGAATATTTTAATTAAAAAATTTTATAATCCTCTCCCCGTCTGAAGAAAATGCACAAATTGAGTCGTAGGTAGGGAACGAGATCTAACTCGATTGTATTACTTCCTTCCTTGAATTAAGTGGACTCTTTGTTAATAGTAATTCCCTTAACAGGTTGCGTTATTATTGCATGATGCGTCTATCAAAGCATTTTAACTCAGGACAAATGACAGAATCGCGAAAATACCACAGCAGTTTCCGTGGAAATTAAAACACCGGAGTCACAAACAGTAAAATTCCCGAAAGTCTGGCTGTTTTCCGGGCAGCTTTTCGAAAAGCCAAACAGTCAGCAAAATTCCATTACGAATGACAGCTTTCCCAACGGGCCTTGGCTATGAATTGACACAAGGCTGCCAACTTTAAATCGCAGGGACAGCATTCCACAGGGTCTTGCTGCATAAGTAGAAAAATTAACACACGATTGGCATGTTTTCTTAGCAGCTTTCCAATATGTTGTACAAGCTGCCGATGTCTTGGAATTCGTTCATTTGTCTGGAGTCTGAATGTTTAAATAGATGCATCGGATAGATTAAAGATTTGACCCCTATGAGACGACCTCATAATCCATGTGAATCAAAACGATTGAGCCTCAGTAGGGTTTCGAACACTGGACTTCCAGCTTTATGACTTCTCAGCCTGCTGAAAGTGCTCAAGATTAACCTATTCCTAAAAGAGTCCCTACCGCTATGATTATGCTTAAACTTAGCTTTTAGCTTAAACCATCGAAATTGTTTCTTTGCCTTAACTGCGAAAAGGTTGGGTAAAACCAGTTTTAATAAAACATATCTAAAATACAATACAAACCAAGATATGACTACAATACTATGTATTGTACAAAAATTGTCTTTGGTATATAAGGCACCGTGTTGTTGCATTTTCAGTAGCGAAAGGTGGCATGTGGAGACCCGTTCAGAAGTTTATTCTAGCGGGTTGGTGCAGACAATCTGAGAGGTTTAAAATGAGTGATGGGGAGGCAGAGTATCCGGGGAAGCAGGATTGCTTTTGCCAAATGAGGGGTCTAGGGATATTTACAATTGGAGTGCTCCTGTGTTGAGGCGTAGCGTTCAAACTGAAACTTCCAGTCCACAATGTACTCATGCATCCAAATGTCGAACTGCTGCTTCCAGTTGGCCTCCATTTCAGTGAAATCGCCTGGAAAATTAAAACAGCGCATAAAGCGAACTATTCGATTATTAATTAATTTCATAATTACTAATTAGTAAATAACTATTAAAATAAGAAACTAATAATAATAATTATTATTATATAATTAAATAATATTGAACTGCTAGAAATAAGATTACGACAACTCTAGGTAGGGCAGAGGACTAAAGTCCTATTTCCCTGCTACGCCTCAGCGTAGCCGGCTATTATACATTATGCTAGTGTGTTTTTGCACTCCGCCCTGTGTATTTCAAAACCTGTTGCATTTGCTTCATGTGCTAAACATAGAAGGGGTCTAGGATTTGATTGATTGTTGTTACGTGTACATGTCGGAAGCTACTTTACACACACACACACACGTTTATCAAGTCATGGAAAGTTACTGCATTGCTCAAATATGCAAATTAGGACTAAAGCCTAGTAGCTTATTTGAAGTAAGCATAAGATTCAGTTTGTTTTTTCATTTTTTTCATAACTGCGGCTAGTTTCAGAGATACAGAAACTGTTACAGAAAAGAAGTCCCATGCAATATTCTTACATGGCACCATTGACAAAACTGTAACTTTTCCTGGGCTTACCCGTTTCCTCTGAGAAGAGGCAAAGAAACTTGCTTATCTCAGAGGCCACTGCACAAAATACTTGAGGCACGGAGTGTAGCTCTATACGTTGCAAAATGTTACCCACCTTTTATTGCAAAACTGAATGATTCAAAAAATTTAAAACACTTTCAGTCTTCAATTCTGGTCACGTTTGCATTATCAGTGTATTGCGTTACAGCTAATAGCGTAAACAAGCAAAACGAGATGGGAACTACCAAACTATTGCATGCCGTAAAATCAAATCAATTTAATCCGCCGAACCATCTCCGGTGAAAACTGAACGCTGTTGTAGAAATAATTGGTGTTACCTCTATTTTTTATGAAAGCTTTGAGATTTATCATATACAAAAACTATTCCTTTCTGCAGTTTCAAATAACACTTAGGGGGACTGATAAATTCAGCCTTCAGCCACAAGTACTAAAACTGACTAAAAGCATTGTACAGGAGTCAGAGAGGAAACTATTGAAACACGTGCTGTTAGAAAAAATTAAGCACGATCTAAGAATAGTCTGCGTAGCCGGCCCTAACTGTATGACAGTTTAGCTTCACAACTTGCCACAAACATTTTGCAGACAACTTCTGCTTGTTAAGAATCACCTTTTTCGCCTCAGCTAAGCCACAGCTAACCTGAATCTGATTTGGTGCGTTTAATGGTAGCCTATAATCGGATACTGCCTGGATTTTATGCTAACCCGACTGCACATAATGATAAGAGTATGACAGTATGACTATGACAGCAACAAGTAATGAGAGCAAATCTAATCTCTGCATGCTATCATCTGACCCTCTCACCAACTGACCCCTTTGGCACCGCCCCTATATGGGTTCGGGGTCAAAATGGAGAGTTGCTTACTGCGTATGATTACAGGTTGAAGTCAAACAGGACTCAGTTTGGGGATAAGGCTTAAGTAACACGGCTTTCAATTTTGACGTCTAGCCTGATTCCGATGACGCTGCTTTTCAACAATTTTAAGACTTCTAAAAAATCGCTAAAACACGTCCAATTTTTGTTACTTGTGGGGGGGGAGCGATAGCGGACATAGCATAGGGCCTTTTAGCGCAGCGAGTTAAACGAGTTAAAAGAGTTAAAATTAACTCAATCCTTTTCGTGTGCAGGGTTAACCGAGTTAAACAGATCACTTTAACTCGCCTGCAGGGTTAAACGAGTTAAAAAATTAACTCTACTCTTTTAACTCGCGCGCGAAAAGCCCCATAGATTCGGCTTTCTATAGTATGACTCTGGTCCTATGTACTCTCGATACCAGGTTTTGCTCTTCAGGTAAAGGTAAAGGTAAAGCTTTAAACCATTCAGCAGTCCTTATTTGCTACAAGCAGAAAAGGATGCTGCTAGCCCACAACAGCTGAACATAGTGGAAATGGTACCCTTTTCCGTGAAATCTCCCATAAGGGATTACATAAATTGCTAAAATTGCCTAAGAACAAACTCTAAAATTTCATAGTTTTTTCAAAAGAATCAGTGAAATTTGACCTCCTGCTCTGGTACGGTGCTGCTGTGTGCTCACCTGTAGCACTGATCAGAGCCGGAAGATATTCCTGCCAGAACTGGCAGTAGCGACGTCGGATTCCGTTTCCGATTCCCGGATTTCCCTCCACAACGTCCAGTCGCATGTGCTCCTCTCGAGACAGGGAGTACTGAGGCCAGTAGGGCAGATTTAGCATTGACTCTTCCGTAGGATCTGGATTTGGATTACTGTAAAACAAACCACCAAAATGTTTACAAATTGTTAAATTAAATTAAAGTTAAAGTTAAAAGTTAAATTAAACAATTAAACATAGCAATTAAACACAACAATTAAACAAACCACCAAAATGTTTACAAATTGTTAAATTAAATTAAAGTTAAAGTTAAAAGTTAAATTAAACAATTAAACATAGCAATCAATTAAACAAACCACCAAAATGTTTACAAATTGTTAAATTAAATTAAAGTTAAAGTTAAAAGTTAAATTAAACAATCAGTGCATTTTTAACATTGAAGGCTGTCTTAATTATTTTCAAACGTTATGGCCCAAAAAGGAATCACTGCGCGTTCTCTATGCTGTCTGGGCAGGAATTATGCCCTACACGTTAGCAGCTGTCCTCCCCGAACAAACGAATTAATTTTATTATGCTCAGACCTTAAGCACACACAAATTTCATGCTTGCCTTTGCTTCCGTTTTTTATGTTTATTCACAAAGAAATTGTGCACCATTACAATCGCGTACAAATTCTCGTAGGAGCCGGTATGGATTTGATCGTGTGAAAGAGGAGGGGAATCAGCCGTTAGCGTGCAGAGCATAGTTTTTACTTTGACAACAGAACACTGGTCATTGTGCACAATTTGTCAATTTTTTAGTATTATTATTCGTTAGCAAGCCATGGCTATTGCCAGATCCTGCACAAATTGTCATCTTCTAGTCTTTTTATTCGTTAGCTATTTCAATTTAACATTTTCTACATTAACCAAAACTTCATCTTATCTTATCGATACCTACCCAGTTTTGGCAAAGTTAGCCCAGTATCGCATCGTCTGCCGACTGAGCCGTTTCTCACTCTCCGTGTATCCGTTGCTGTCGTTCAAAGGTTCGCCGAAGGCGTACTGAATCTCATAACCGTGAAGGGTTCCCATCCACTCGGGCCAGGGAAGGACACTGGACCGATGCAGAAAGTAGTACATGTAGACGTCTTGGCCGGCTTTAGTGTAATAGTTGGCGAATTGGTTGACTCCGCAAACGAAGTGATAGTCGCCCAACATCTTGTCGAGGGTATCTTGGCGATCTTCGGCCGTTACTGGAAGCTCATAGGGAGTATACTCGTGCAGGATAGCGCTAAAGGCAATCTGATTCTTAACATAAACTTTGGGTAGGAGATTTCGCATTGCCGTCAGGAACTGATCGTTTGTGTTGACAAATTCGGTCTCCGTGAACAAATCGTCCCGTTTGAAGATGTTAGTCAGATGGTACACGATAAAGTACATACTTTCATCAAAGTTACTCCCCAGTAAAATTTCCGTCGGCTTGACATGACCCCGCCTAAGGGAGGTCATAGGATCCTCTACCAGAAAGTATCCATCAATGACCGGGGTCCAGGGAAAGTCACAGAACTCATAGGTAATCCATTCTTTCTCTCGTAGGAGTTCTCCGTCCGCATCTAGCAGACAGCGCAACGCTTTGCTCAGATCCGGTTTCGGATCCTGATAGCTGACGTTGCAGCCGCAGCGTTCCGCCAGCCTCAGACTTCGCTCCAGCGCAGAGCGACGCGGGGTCATTGCCCAGGGCTGCGTGGCCGCGCCGCTCTGGGTGATGGCGCGGCGGAAAAAGTCACGACTGAGCGGCGAAAGCAGGTGCATGCTCACGGAAGCACCGCCGGCGCTTTCGCCGAAAATCGTGACCGAGCTCGGATCGCCACCGAAATGGTGGATGTTATCGCGGACCCACTGCATGGACATCAGCTGGTCCAGAAGTCCCATGTTGCCCGGGGCCTCGATTCGGTCCAGGTACAGGAAACCGAATACCGTAACCCGGTAGTTCATCGAAACGTAGACGATGTCTTCCTCAGCGACCAGATTTCTCGGATCATAAACCCCAAGGGTGGATGAGCCGCTCCAAAATCCGCCGCCGTAAATCCACACCATAACGGTCCGCAGTTTCCCATCAATGGGCCGGCTTGCCGGTGCCCAGACGTTCAGATACAGACAGTCTTCGCTGGTGGGAGTGTTGGGATTCCACATCGTGGAACCGGAAAAAGACCCGAAATACGTATCCGGGGTCTGGATACAGGCGTTGGGCGGAGTCACGCAGTACCGCTCCTCGGACCAGGGTGCCTTTTTGACTGGGCGGCGGAACCGCAGTTCCCCTACCGGCGGCTCAGCGTACGGAATTCCCAGATACTCTTCCAGATGCTTTCCGGTTGCGCTGGCCGTCATCCGGCCCACAATTGGACTCCCGTCCGTCAACTTCCGTTGAATGTATTTTTCGCCCCAAACTGCTGCCGGCGGCAGCAGTAGAAGGATTGTACAGAGTCGGAATGCCAGTGTACAGATGCAATGTGTTAACATGGATTCCCCTGAAATAATCGAATAAATAAAGTATTGAAATAAAACAAATAAAACTACAAGCAGAATACAAAATGCAAAACTTAGAAAGAAGTTGGCATCTGGCAGGTTTGATAATTTATTGGCATTCTGATTCAAAATATTAAATGTCTGACATGGAAGTTAGCATTTATGATTTCTTTTAGAGACATTAGCTTTTGAACCATTACCATTTATCGGCGATTACGAAGCCCTTTTCATACCAAATGTGGCTTACAATTTCCTCCTTCTAATGAAAACGCTAAAACTAATTCTATACTTTTCCAGACTGGTTTTATCGGATTATAGTTATGTATAGCTTTCGCTGCTTTTGTCGGCGAAAGGTAAAAGGTTGAAATCAGGATCAAAAGAATTGTAGAAATGTGTCCAGCGCTGGATCGATCCTGAGCTAGGCGATGATTCACAATTCGATTTCTCCGCACAGTACCAGATCCCTAAGCTAATTCAGCTTTTCGGAGTTCACATCGAACACTGGCATTTAAGCACTTTTGGATTGTTGAAGTATAATGAAACAATGGGAAAATTAACACTTTCACCAAAAAATACTTCCGCAAGGAAATAAAATGAGACGCCTCTCAAAGTCTTATTTAAAAAACCATACAATCATAGAAAACATTAGATCCTTAGGTTCCTACTAGGTCGGTCAAACGCAATCACCCGAGGCAAAATACTGATAAAAGCAAAGAAAAACTGGCTATAGAGATTGGAACTTGAGCAAAAACTTATCTAGAAGGACTTAATACTTTGAGCTTATTTCTGTATGAAAATATGGAACCTAATACCTTAAGATATACCTAATATGGGATAGACACGCAACTAATACGCACCAAGATCCTATTCTGCTTATTTCCGTCTGTCAAAGTTGTGAAAGGAAAAGCCTTAGCTGATTAAAATTATTTCCGAACCCCCTGTTAAGAAAATTAATGTTTTTTGAAATTTATATTCCATTAGAAAAATGAATTTCAGGAATGTTTACCCAAAATAGGGATTTTCAAACCACATTTTTCCTAACATGATGACTTGTTTTTAGCAGAAACGGGAAATCGTGCTGAGTTTAGATTATGCCAAATTTCTCCAACGAAGAAAGGTTGAAATCAGCAGTTAAGCATATATTTTTATCAGTGATTGAGGGCAATCATACCTAAACTGTTGCAACACAGCTGTGTGAAAAAATTGAAAATATCAATAAACAATCCATATTTCATCGATATCGTAAGCGACATCGATATCGATAGCCTAACCAGCTTCGTTAGAAATAGTCGTGTAAGAAATATTATGAAATTTTAAAGCAAATCCAGAGTGAAAAAGGGCCTACAACGTGAAAGGTTACCCATTAGTGACAAAGATTACATAATATGAGAGCCTCCGAAGGCAGCTGCGATTTTAAAATCGAGTTTGCAAAAGTGCAGACCGCCTTTTTGACTTGCCCCTCAGTTTGACGTCAGTTGTCTTGTTTGCTTTTCCTACTTCTAAAAGTATAACTTTTCCCTTTTGCCAGCTTACAACTTTTTTAAGGAAGCTGTGCTTCTTTAGGGTTGAAAAGTATGAATGAGCGTTTGTTACACAAGATTTTGAGGGCAAAAAGACTGCAAAGAATTTGACCTTAAAAAGGGTCATGTTATTCACCTTTGATATATAATTTCCAAGCTTAGCTTTAAAAGGGGTTTAAGATTTTAAGAATATTTAATGCTTAAAGCCGAAGTAAAATTTGTTGCTGCATGTTAAATTTAAATAATAAAATCATTCAATGTAGTTGGCACAGGCACACGAGCGAACATTTTGCTACAGATCTATTGAAGTTTTTCTAATTTCACGCTTCTCACTTTCTAATTTCTAATTCCAACTCATTTCACTTCACAAGCAAAAAGCCAAAGGTTTCCGGTTCAATTTTTACTCCTGCTGGAGCAGGAATGTATAAAAAGAAAAATAGTATGTCCATTGCAGTATGAATCATTTCTCCATTCAGAAGCCCTATCTTCAACATAGGGCTAGCTTAGGGCTCAGTTTTTTTGAGACAGAATATGCAAATTAGGTTTGGCAGCTACTATTTAAGCAGCTGTATGGACAGTCTTTACGCAGTCTTTGGCTGTCTGCAATCAAAATGGTTGCATATTTTTGAGCACCAGTGTAGCTTGAAGCTACACCAAGGTGCACTAGGATTAGGCAGTTGGGTATTATGCATGTAGCCTGTTGGCGCTGTTTTACGCTACACTACGCACCTACATACTCACTTGCACTACTCTATTACAAACGCACTGTATTTTGGCGATAAAGCGATAAGCTTAGAAGAAACAACAATGACCAATCACAAAAGCATTAAAAATAGGAGAGCTGCAGACAATATCGTTCGTTTGCCAAACCTGCTTATGTTTTTATAAACCCAATCAGATTCAGCCAGTCTTTCCTCAGTTGGCGAACCCCGAACAAACGAGGACCTCTTTCTGGCGGAGTCTCCAAATGGTGATATCTTTTGGCGGTTTCCAAAAACGGGGATCACTTCTGAAACTCCCTCCTCCCAATGGGGGTTTCTGCTGGCAGTTGGCTACTCCCCACCACGGAAATCAAAAATCCTCAATCGGAAATTGCAACAACACCTCAGTCTTGACTACAAATCATTCGATTGTAATTGAATAATAACATGTCTACCAAGGAATACTGCCCCCATGGGCCTACTTGTTTTTGTCTAAGGTGAACGGCTTTTTTCTTTTCACCTTACTGTCGTTTCTATAGACACAAATTTGGAGTTTTCAATTTTTAAAAGATTAAATACTTTTCGATAGAAGGAATCGAACAATGGACCCTACAATCTGTAGATTTTTCCAGTCTATTTACAGAGGGCGCTTAGTTTGTTGTTTATGGTAGAAAAATTGTACAACTCTCAATTCGACAAATCTGCGGCACAAGCCTAACGTATATACTTTGCAGAAGAGCGCAGAAAGTAGTATATTTTACTGAGGTCTCCTATTTGAAAAACAATCGCATTAAAACTTGACAAAGCCCCAAAATTCGATTGGATTTAACTGGTTAACACCGAAGGAAGCAAGATTGAAATGAAAAATTTAACTTTTATTGCTTTGTAAGTTATTCTTAATCTTTTCTAGTGAATAAACATACAAGGGAATGCATTGGCAGTCTACACTGAAAACAACCGAATAACACCGCCTGTCAGAAAACATGAGTTTTAACTAAATTGGGGCTAGGTTGCAAAAAATGAAATGGGTTGTTTTCCCCTGACCCTGACACGAAGAACATTTGGTGCCACAAATCGTAGTAGTGGCAAAGCTAAGGCCTTGCAAGCAAGAGTCTATATTAGGAAGGGACCTTTTCCACAATATCCTCCCAAACAGAGTTGGCTAGTTTGGGGGCTGTTAGTTGATTCGAATGTTTTTATGTTTTCATCCTATACAGGACTTCAAAAAGCCACATTTAAAAATCTTAAAATTACGACATAGTTGAGTTTTCAAGTTTTCCCGATAGAATTGATAATGCTGACCATTTTTGCTTCTTGCAAAAATACTCACTGCATCCTGTGCTTTGTGCAGCGTCTCTAACTCTGCAGATCAAAGTTAAATGCAGCTGTAAGGGAAGCAGGCATAGGAAAGATTGATAAGCCCGACATGGAAGCTTATAGCTGATGGCTCGGCAGTGTAGTAGTAAGCACGTCTGACTTACATGCGGAAGGGCCGTGGTTCCCACACAACGGCACAACAACAGAACGGCCGGTGGCCAATTCTTTACTTTCTATCCTGAACTAGAACTGAACCTCCCTCTTCCCTTCTTTGTCGTAGGTTCTGATTTCGTGGGTACAAGGGTGCCTGACGCCTCCTGTCGGAGTGGACTGTCCTCAGTTCTCTTGGTCCACCAGGCCTGGTAGAAATGCTACACCGCGAAAAAATGAATATTTGAATTTTTTGGAATCCCTAAGCGTCTGATTGCATTCTAGTAAAATCATGAAAACACTTGGAAACCAGCCAACTCTGGAGGATTTTGTGGAAAAGATCCATAGTAGAAATGTATTGTAGATTGGGACAAATTGCATTGAATTGAATGAGTGAGGAAATATTAAAAATATTGTACTGATATTAATAAAGACAATGTTCACCTAATAATTTTAACTTGTCTTTTTGTGTTGCCCACCTTTCCAAAGGAAGTGGGCAACCCTTTCTACTGTCTGTTTATTATTATTATTATTATTATTATTCTTATTATTATTATTAGCAGGTGGGTGTCCCCCCCCTAGATCTCGAGATTGGGAAGGGGTACAGGGTTGGTTAATATCTCATTTTGAAGAGCGTGAAAAGAAGGTGTGCATCCGTGAATTTCATCACTCTATCTCCACCCAGTCGACCAGGGCAGGGAATTTAATTTTTAAAAATTTTTGTTGGAGACCGCAAAAGTGAGCAGACTGTCGCCACAGTGCCGGAAGGTGTAAACCTTTTTGTCTTAGTTAAGATGAGCCGGTGTATTTGCTAGGACACGCTTAGAATGGTATATCAAGTAACTTTTAGCGATATGTAGTTGAAAATTGCTTATCCCAACTGCCCTTTTATGGGCAACCATGTTCAGGCAAAGGTGTCAAAAATGGTCAAAAACTTTTTGTCTCCGATTTGGTTGAAAAGGCGGTTATAAGGTAATTCGGGGACGCAGATTCCAAATCTGCAATCGAAATTTTTCTACCTTTTGAGAATCTCGAGATATGGCAAAAAGTTACACTGTTGGAGACCGCAAAAGTGAGCAAACTGCCCAGAAACACCTAATATCCGTGTTTTTTGAACTAGTTAGTCATGATGAGCCGGTGTATTTGCTAGGACACGGTTAGAATGGTATATCAAGTAACTTTTAGCGATATGTAGTTGAAAATTGCTTATCCCAACTGCCCTTTTATGGGCAACCATGTTCAGGCAAAGGTGTCAAAAATGGTCAAAAACTTTTTGTCTCCGATTTGGTTGAAAAGTCGGTTATAAGGTAATTCGTAATTATCCCAACTGCCTTTTTAAGGGCAACCATTTGTATGAAGCAGTATTAACAAAGTGTAATATAAAAATCACTTATCCCAACTGTCCTTTTAAGGGCAACCATTTTAGGATAAAGGTGTCGTCATTATTGTATTCGAATAAGACCAATCATATAACAGAAGAACCCATTTCTTGAACGAGAGGCTATCGAAGTCTTAGGAAATAAAGCTCTGACCCAAATGGAATTTGCAGGTGGGCAACACACTCTCGCAGTCGCTAGTTTAATTTTAATTATAGTTTAATTTTAACTTTAAGATGCTTGCTGCTCTTGAAAAGGATTTAGTTACTCTTAACTCTTTTATCAAGTCTGCTCAAACGAACTGATATTGGATATCTCATCTCAACCAATACCTCAAAGTTACCAAGACCATCAATTTTAGTACAAATAAAACATTGGTCTAGACAGCCCCACAGCACAACCTCAAACGATTAAAGAAACCACTCAACATAATTGGCATGAAATTGTGTGCTAGCAACTGGTTAGATTATGTCCAAATTGAGTTTGTCATGTAACTCTTTGACGGCGCTGCACAGTATATAAAGTTTTACATTGTAAATAAAAATAAAATTGTAAATATAAATGAAATTGTAATTTAGCTGGAAACTGAAGTACTCGGCTTAATGCATAGATAAGAATTGTCATTGGAAAACAGCCAAGGAAAAATATCCTAGAAAGCACAACAACAGGCAACAACATTCACTGCTCAAGTAGTGTTTGAGGCCGGCCGGGATGCAAATCAACAATCAGAAATTTACAATTTAGAGCAACTAAGCTTAAGCTGAACTCCAAATCCAGCTATGGTACTTTTCTATGCTATGCTATGCTATTTGTCTAACATAGCATTTAAAAATTAATATATTAGCAGTCATATATAATAGTTGCACTGCAAACTGCCCCAGGCCAGTAGCCGGCCGGCCTCAAACACTTTGCCAAATACGATCATCAACCATGCATGCATTGATCTCAAATCAAATCTAACAAAAGCTGTCAAATCTATACTTCTATTTGATACAATAATACAGTATGGATTTGAATTCAAAGTTAAGCTTGGTTCGATTGTGTCTGGTTCTGGTAGATCAAGTGGCGGCTGTCTAGTATATCAAAGGTTGCGGATTCCATCCTCCAAACAGGCTCGACCATTTTCGGTGTGAGACGCAACTATTTTTTCGTCAATTTACTTGTTTACAAAAGAAAGGTACATAGCTTTTTTCATTGATGTAGATTTGCTATTTAAATAACAATCAGTGACCACTACCACTTGACCACTAACATAGCAATATACACTTTAAAACTAGTACCTTTTGCTTTTAGAACTTTTTCGCAAACTGCAATTAATTCACAAATCAAGCCGCTGGGGGCCTTACACATACGTGAAAGCTATGCTAGACGTTTATCAGTAAAGCGTAACATATGGCTGGCTTAATGCAAATAGTAAACGTTGTCCCGTGTATTTTATTTGCATATATGTGTGTCTGTTCTTGAAATGCTGTTCTCTAGAAATCGCTGTTTTATGCAGCTGATGCGAAAGGGTAAGAGGGTTTTAGCAGATATATAAATCCGATGTGTATTGTTATCATCAAATTGATGTATACCAAAATTGCATTGTGTACTATATTTGGGAGTTTTTCGCGCCACCCTCTACGCTCTAACCTTCTAACCCCAGGAACTGGATCGATCCCTCTTCTCGCCGATAGGTTGATCGGGTGATATTTCCGTATACGCACACTGGACTTCAGTTAGAGTTTAAGCTGGTCAGAATGACCTTTTGCAAAAGACCAGTTAGAGTTTAAGCTGGTCAGAATGACCTTTTGCAAAAGACATCTAATTCCGTAGACGCACACCTGTTGAATAGTAACAGTAACGAAGGAACATTTTCTTGTTTTCGGAAAATAATGAAATATAAAATGTAAGAAAGTGGTTTTACTATAGTTATTATATACACCGTTTTACACCGTATCAATCAAACAACATAGTAGTGCTTTTCAACAACAAACAAGCAATCAAAACGTGGCATAAATTTCTTGAGGGGTCTCTTGCGCTTTCCCCCCCAGCCCTAAAGTTTGATTTTTTGACCAATAACTTTGAAATTTGGTGTGGGTGCATACTAGAGGCTGCTGAATTCAAAAATTAAAAATTTCTATAGTTTTTAAAAATTTTTAAAAATTTAAAATTTTAGTTTGGTAAGGGGGGACCATGGGGAACCAAAACATTTTTTGAAAAAATTGGGCGCTGACCATGAATCTGAAATCCGTTTTTCCATTCAGCTTTTCGTTAGCTCAGTATAAGCTAAAGTTGTAAGCTTAACATGTAAGCTTATCCTGAGCTGATGAAAAGCTGAATAGAAAAACGGATTCAGATTCGTGCTCAGCTACCAGAAAACCCCCTGTATGCAAGTTTTTAGCAAAATTTTTTTCAAAAAACTTTGGTTCCCCTTGGTCCCCCCTTACCAAACTAAAATTTTAAATTTTTCAAAATTTTTAAAAACTTTAAAATTTAATTTTTTAATTCATCAGCCTCTAGTGCACCCACACCAAATTTCAAAGTTATTGATCAAAAATCAAAAGTTAGGTCTGGGGGGAAAGCGCAAGAAACCCTTTCTTGAGTATCAAACAAAAGTCTCAAAATGATAAACTCTAAATAAAATTCAAATGCAAGATTCGCAGAATTTAATTATGATTATGAAATTGTCATAGGAAATTCTGTCTCTGTTTGCTGACAAGTTTTTTGCTGGTTACTGCGTGCCCTTTTGTTGTTTGAAAAGCACTATTATGTTGTTTGTTTGATATACTGTCACTACATA